>VOMN01047760.1:0-56476 GCA_014899125.1 Orchestia grillus | reverse complement strand
ACACGGTACCACCACCACCACACGGTACCACCACCACCACACGGTACCGCCTTGCCCAGGTTGCTGCGCGGAAGCGGCCTGAGCGGCAACAGCGAGGCGCGGTTCCGCCACTCCCAGAAGCTGGAGGAGCTGCGCAACATCCAGGAGCAGATCAGCCTCGAGCGCCACAGCTATGCCAAGGTGCGGGCTCGGGAGCTCTCCCCTAATCCTAATGCCCTCGTTATGCCATACAAATGTGCACAAAATTCTGACGAAAATTTAAGAGATCTTTTTTTTCGATAGAAACTTTTCGCAAAGAGATGGACGAGTCTTCTTGTTTCATCCGTCTGGAAACTTGAGAGTTCGCCTGATGCAGAAATTTGTCTTCCTCTTTTTGTCTCTGAGAGAATCTCGCGTTCTGTTTTTTGTCCCTAAGTAAAGTTGGAAAGAAGCACATTTTGCGAAGCATTTGTCCTGTTTTCTGTACTATGAACAACAAAGTTAATCCTTTCTCTGAATGGGACTGATCTCCTCAGTCGTCGAAAGCGCTCATGACAGACGCGTTCTGTTTCCATGACTGAGCTCCTCAGTCATACGTCACTAGGGAGCGTTTTCGGATACTGAGGGAATCAGTCCCATGCAGTGAAAGGTTTCATCATCATTTGTGTGTACGTACGACTCGTGCCTGCTCCGCCTTAGTCAGCCCTGTTCCCACTGTTGTCATTTCTACCCGAGTTCGGTCTTACATTTTCCATTTGCCAGCTGATCAAAAATGTTTTCCATCATATTTTGCGCCATTTGTGACCCTGGGAACTTTGGTACCTTGAACGGAATGCATTTTTTGGGAAAGAAGATTGAACACTATGTGCCTAAAAAGGCGGCACACCAGTGCAGCCTGGAACGAGGTGCCAAAACTGATTCCAAGGTATCTAAGGTGTGATGCGGTGATAACCTAATTTCCCATTGTTAATCGTTCCCATTGGGGGCATCGTTCACATCGAAGTCACCGCCCACAGGACCGGGACACCAGAGAGAAGTGGCTGCAGGACAAGGCTGACAGGCTCAACACTCTGGAAGAAACCTTGAAAGCGGCGGAGGATGACGTGATCCAGCAGAGAGACCTGCTGTACAGGCAGCTCGAGGCCCTCAAGAGCGAGGGCATCATACTGAGTCCTTCCCTCAATGTCTTTTTTAACTCCGGGGGCCCTTCTCCCAGCTCTCTAAAGGGTCAGTGCAAAATGTTTGTTTTTTCTTGCTGTACCAGAGTGCAGTAACCTGTAGCTGAGGTACAGTTTCGCTGTAAGAAGTCGAGTGACAAAGTGCAGCGGCCAAAAAATCAACGTAGAGTGGCAAGGTACAGTGAGCTATGTTGCAACGAGTAGAATTGCGGCGTGGTAAGTAGAAAAAAATACCTTGCTTACTTGCACCTTCACCCACGACTATTAACCGTCCTGACCATTAACATGTTAATTGGGTAATCTTAGGGCGAAGGGTTAAGGATAAAGTGGTGTGTTCATATACGCAGCACATAGGAGCAGTCATTGCGCACTCCTGTGCTAAAAGTATTCTGGTCCTCGTCAAAATTGAAAATCAAAGTAGCCGCCTGCCTGATGGTAGACTTCACCGGGTTTAATTCCAAAAGAAATTGAGGCTGCAGACTGGCAAGATGGGCCAGTCATAACTGGCCCATCTGTGCAGAATGACAATGAAGTCATAATCTGTGATTTTAAGTGATTTCTGAAGTTCATTGAGCTGCCTTAGAGTTTCATTTTGCACTAATTGCTAATTTTTTTGCCCAGTTATCAATTTTCATTAGTTTTTAGCTAGACCCAACGCCGTCGCCTCCGCAACCGTTTTTTTAATTCTATGTGCTAGTTTACAGTATGATTCCACCACTTTATAAAGGTAACTCTCGAGATAATCTTCTGGACTATTCCCTGACTGGACTTGTCCACTATTTTTTTCTAATACTACATACCCGACTTCTGATACTCCTGTGGCTTCCGTGACTTCCACTCGCGAAATGCGCTCAGAAGTCAACAAAAATCGAACACTTGAAATTCGACCTGGAAATTGAAGGCTTGATGTTTCACGGTGACCGTCTCCTGCTCTTCTGTTATTGCCCCGCTTATGCTTTTCTTCAATTACAATTGTTCATTCTCTCAATCTTAAGATTTGTGCCAATGTATGTAGGTAGCCTGTGTAAACAAACTTATGCTCTGGAATGAACAAAGCCTCTCACTTTTGTGAAATAGACTGCCGTTGAAGTGCTCATGTCTAAGATTCCTACGATTGGCATACTTGTTATGGTTCTTGCTTCAATAGGACAGAAAGCTGCTTTATTAAATTTTTTTTATTTTTCTGTCGAGTAACTTGAACATAATTAATTGTCTTGAAAAAAATAATTTTTGGGAGTTCTTATTTCATTTCATAATATTGCAACTTCGACGCTATGCATTTTTGCACTTCAATCTTCCCCTGATTTTGCAGTACAAAAATATTGTTTCCCAATAACCAGTACAGTCGATGTTTTACCCGACAGCCGTGTTTGTTCAGAACGCTATTTGATAATATTTTTTGAACCCCTGCAGGAGATGCCTCAGGGTCATCCCACAATTCCCCCACGGGTGCCATTCCCGCAACGCGTCCCCACAAGACCACCAGAAACACCCCGCCAGTCACAAAGCGCGACTCGAGCTCAGCGCTGCCAACCCACCTCATCTCGGCGACCAATCAGCAGAAGGGGCCTGTCAGCGTGAAGCAACAGTTGCCTATGAAATTGGCTAAATTAGGCAGCGGCGGAAGTAGTAGCAGTAGTAGCAGCATGTCTAGTAGCTTAGGGGGCTCAATGGGGGGGTCCATGTCCCCAAGCCAAGAACATAGGACAAGCCCCAATGTCAGTCACATGTCCAGAGGCAGCGTAGGGACTTCAGTCACTCAGATCCTTCCTTTGAAGCTCAGTGAGAGTCTGAGTGAGTCCAGGAAAGGGCCTGGGGGTTACCAGCGTTTGCACTCCCCTCCCCCACCGGTGGGTGACGAGGCTGGTAACCCATCCACCCATCACAGAACTGGGTCTTCACCAGCCACGCTCCAGAACGGTTCTCCCTCCGGCTCGAGTCCGGTACCAGATGTGGCGGCCGGAATTTTGGGGGCAGGCAGCGTGAGCGGAGGTGTTGCCTCTGGAGGCCAAAAGGCTGCCCGCACCAACACCTACCCAAAGTTAGCCAATAAGCCCGTCTTGTTGCCTGCCAGCGGCACGGGGAGCTTAGGAGCTAGGGAGGGTGGTAACGTGGCCGCGCAGCAGCAATTTATTCAGCAACAACAGCAGCTAGCTCAATTGCAGCAACAACAGCAATTATTACAACAGCAGCAGCTAATGCAACAACAACAGTTATTGCAGCAACAACAACAGCAGCAGCAAGTCTCCGGCGTTAGCGTCAGCAACACTAGACCGGGTCAACGTATCAAAGACCCAGACACTAACGAAGACATCATCTTTTTCTGATGTGATGTTGATAGAGGTCCTTATTTTTATACGTGTCCCCTATGGTGCATAAAGAGTACCTCAATGGGGGAGTAGACCTGTCCCTCTTGGTACCCAGCGCACCTTCCGAGGGTAGACTGAGGGTCTTTTCACGCGCAGTCTATCTTTCGAAGTAAACTCGTACCTGTCCTTTTTGGTATATACGCTATAGTCTACTCTGACCAGGAGGCGAGGGGCGTTAGCGGAGTCGTGGTAGTGTTGACGTCACCTGTCCCAGTAAATATAGGTGACCATCGTCGTGTTTTGTACGATAAGTAAGGTGACTGCGACGATATTGGCTGAATAAGGTTCGGCACTTATCCTTTTGTATAATTCATATGTGATGTTGACATTCCTTGTTTTCTAAATAATTATTATCCTGTAAGTGTATTGTAAGTACGTCGATCCTCTCTAGGTAGTTATCGCGGTACATAAGTAGCTAGACAGATGAGTGTACAATAGCCACCGTACAATCCGTCATAGTATTCTCTATTTTTTTATTTAGGTAATTTTCAAGAAGCTATTGTTGCTCCTGCTGAGTGAATACCCGCTTGATCTTTATAAGGTTGAGAGTATTTAGTGAGACAGAGATTGTATTGTACCTCGAGACCTCTCAGTATCACGTATGTGTATCACGTACCTCACTTCGCTGATACCAAATCAAGGGCGGCCCAATATTTAGACGAGAAATATTAAGATCCTCGTGGCCACAGTTCGAGCAGCTCTTCATATCTAGGCGACGCTGTACATTTAGTAGCAGTTGTTCCTTTGTGCCGGTCGTGAAACAATTGGGGAGAAACGTTATTGTTTCACGATCGTAATGAGTGCAACTGCATCAAATTCATGCGTGTGAACTGTCGGGCGTACCTCATTAACATTTCACCTGAGGTCCCCAGAAGAATTTTATTGTTTCATGTCGTATCGCACACGATCGCCCGTCGCGCCCACATCAAATGAGTCTACATCAAATTTTTCGTAGCGCATCAAATTGCAGTTGGAAATAACAGGCTGTAAGAAGGAAGAGTGGCTGCTCTGGCAAACTGAATCCAACAGCTTCTCTGAACTTCTGATGCTGCGTCAGGATTCACGGTGTTAGTGTCCGTTATTCCAGCGTTGCCTCTGGAATCTTGTTCATGTCTGGAATTCTTATATTATCGTCTCTAGAGTTCTATTAGTGTTCTCGGGTATCTGTGTGTCCATGGGACTGCGTGGTCAGTGTCTGGAACTACGGCCTAGTGTCTGGAACTTCGTCAGTGTCTATAGTATTCTTCCTCTGTCCTCGGAACCGCTTCAGGAATCGCGCTCACGCCATTCCCACTCCGCTCCACAACGCTTCTGTGTAGGACTCGTCAGAGCGCAGCAATGTGCAGCCATTTTTGATTTTGCAATTGTTCTTAATTTTTTGTTTGCTTCTTTGTCATCTTGCTCTTGAGAAGAGCTTCAGTTCTGTTTCACCTAGAGGTAATTGATTGTCCTGTTCAACTTAACTCACAATTGTGACCTCAGAATGCAATGATGTGCGTTTCAAGCTATAATTTTTCAAAAATGAACCATTATATAATTATTTCACTATTCTCACTAGTTACTGAAACCTTTTCCTGTTAATTCCGGCTACTATGAGAATCATCTTCTTCGCATACTGGCGTCTCTGTCCATTTGAAATAATTTTGAAGTTCTGCTGCTGCTGCTGCGTTGCCGCAATTGAGAAGGAGGGGTCCACGGGGAGAGGACTCTTTCTGCTCTTCCTCCCACGAGTGCCACACTGACCGCGTTACACCACACCTCCTGTATATTTTCCGTGCCGTCTCCTGACCTGCAGATTTCTCAAGTGATGCAGAGCGCGTTTTGGCTCGGCTGTAAACTGCTCGGGTTGCCGCGAGGGGCGGAACTTACGAGCCCGTGCCTGCAGTGTCCAGCTTCATCTCTTCTTGTTTTTTCAGGGGGAGAAACCATGCATTCTTTTACTCTTTTTCCTTATTTTTTGGTTTGAGATGCTTGAAATACCACTATCAAAATCTCGCATTATTTTATTGAATTGAAGTTGAATTATATCTTAAGCATTTCTTTGAATATTGCTTTGGTCAATCCACCGCACATTTAATGCAACCTAAACTGATTTCATCATTCATGTTGTTTTATTGAGGTTAGATAAACTCGGTGGGACGACAATAATAACGAGTAAGGATGATGACGTGCGGGTATCGAGTTCAGTGCTAATGTGAGGCAACAGAGCTTCACTCCCCACCCATACCCACTCACCCCCACGCACGTTTACACATCCCCATTCACACCCACACCCGATGGGTGGGACCGACAACTCCATTCTTGCCCCCGGCCACACTCATTACTACACCCGGCATCGATCTTCCCCACCCCCTCCCAGACACAGTACGCAGCTGAAAAGTCAACGTGTCAGGGCTAAGACACCTTGACTTCTACGAAAATTAGCAGCTCTCGGGAGCGTTTCAAGCACTCAGTGCGTAGAATCGGTCTCTTATGTAGCTTGGGTGCGTGGTCGGTGGCATGCAAGCGAGCCGCAAGGAGTTTTTTGTATGTATTTTACCCTGAATCGATGCCACTTTCGTGTCACTCGGGCTGCTTAAGACACGCAGGTCTGTAGAAGACTTCACCTCGACTTCAATCAATGAGGCCTCAGTACGAAAAATCACCGAAACCAAATCGATGCGCCAGAAAACTAGTTTTGTGCTCCTTCTCTTGACAGACTTGAATGATGCTAAAATGACGAACTACTTGTGCGTATACCGCGTTCTGTGCGTACCTTGTTTCCCATTTGTTAACGACAGTTTCAGTGACTCTCAAGGCAACGTCTAACGCTGCAACTTGGCTGGTAAATTTACGGATCTTCAAGGCCTTTTCTACATTCGTAAAGAAAGTCGGCAGTGCCCGACCACGAAGCGCTAGCCCTGCCCACGCCTGATTGCCGTTCTAGTGGCAAAAAAAGCTCTTAATTTGTCTTGCTTTTTTTTCTGTGAATCTAGTACAGCGGCCCGTATCAATCTCATAAAGTAAATCTAAATTCGTGTAGCAAAAATTCTTCTAGTCAAAATTGCATGCTTGTGAAAGTTTTTATTTCGGAAAAAAAATTGTTGGATTGTGATTATTCATTTCTCCCTTTAGCTTCTTCTCAAGCTATGAAAGTGTTTGATGATTTTTTTGGGCATGGCTGATATTCTATCTCAATGAATTCGATTTTCCATCTCTTTTCATTACCAATCAAATTTGATAATTTCCTGGAGATTTCGAAAAATTTTCACACTAAATTGTCCGTTATTAGTGACAGTAACGCTGCCCAGTTCTGTAAACGAAACGTTGTTCCTAGTGGATGTGAAATGGGTGCCTAAGTCCATTGCTCACACATGTTCTAGTGTTTATTACTGCGTATTTTTACCGTGCCAGTAGATGTTATGCAAGTCAACGCATGAGCATCGAAGTTTTAATAACAAAACATGAATGCCGAATTAACAGATGATCAATTTTCTTTTGTTCTTGCGTGGCAGGTTTCGGAGCTCTTGCGACTCCGACCGTTTGTTTCATGCCCCAAATTTTTGGTTTTCACTGCAGAGATCATGCGAGGTACGTTGTGTCAATAGCGAGGTACCTCACAAAAAATGGCGACGCGTTACTGGCATTTCGAAATGTTGATCAAAGCGCAGTTTAGTGAGCCTTGTTTCAAACATCAGGGCTTCATGACCTCGTGTTTGAAACGTACAACGTCTAAAAGAAATACTGCCCAATCTCGCATCAGTATGAACAATTGTATGACTAAGAAGAAACGCTCTCAGAACATCTTATGAATGGTAATCGCTTGTCAGCAAAAAGATTTTTAGGAGACCTCTAGTAACTGCTTCGTATATTCACGCCTGTTCTCACGAGGCAATCATGCGTTTGATTCGGGATCCCATCCACATCTGTGTGGCCCGAGCGCCCGCTCGTTTGTGCGAGATGCTCTGGCAAGAATACTGGCGCCGGCTGCAGGACTCGAATTTTTGGGCCAAAGAAAATTCGAGATTCAAGAAAAACTGGAAAGCGAGCCCATTATCATTCATCCCGTTGAACTTGTCAGTCCAAGCCTCGTCATTATCTCAGAATTTGTTGATTCGTAGAAGCACTCACTCCCGAAGATTTAAATTCTGAGGAGAAAAGATGCAGTTAATGCACTATGCAGTTAATCATTTCTTCTTACAATTGTAAAAATTAGGTTCCATACAAGCATGAACTGAGTACTCGCACGTCAGAACCCTGGTTTGATCACATCTACAAAACGCGACAATTTTGCCATCTCGAGTGAATGTGTTGCCACATCGTAAGATTGTCGTTTTTCAGTTCTTTTCTCTCAATCGTTGTCATGGATCCTTCAACGATTACCTCTTTTTTGCGAAGTAGACTTGCTGCTTTTCCTTGGAGTATTCTTGACGTAACCTTTCCTACACTTGGACTGTCTTCTCTGGAGCGAACACTGCAAGTCACTACCATTCCGGCACAGTATATTTAGCTTAGTAGCGGTGCAGTAGCTCGCTGTTCGTGCGTGCAGTTAGTGGACTGCAGCTTATGTGTGGTTGTTCTGTTGAAACTTTGAAAATTTACGCCTCAAAGATACAAATGAACATGTTGAAAGCTATTTTTCGGCTTCAAATCGCTGGTGTTTGCAGTGATCCGTAAATTAGTGAGTATAATACGTGTTGAAATAAGGCATTTGGTGTCTTTGCGGGATGGTGTGCTTCCAGCACACTGCGGCGCGTGTGAGTGTATGTGTGTGAATTTTGTAATTTGTCATGGATTGCATGTGTAGATAATGAACGAGTTTGTGTTGTTGCAGGTTTGTGCTTCATTGAATGGTCAAGATTTGAGTTGCTCGGACAGGGTGGGTGCTCGAGTAGGTTGACATCGTGACTAGAGAATATTGTGTTCAAAACAATGGTTGTAAATGTGCGTGCAGTGTGAGTTGAAATCGTGCGAGACAACGATTGTGTGGGTATCAGGTGAGCGAAGGGTAAATGTTCCTTCAAATTAGCGTTGATTGTGTGAAAAAATCGTTTTAAATCACGTCTTATCTTCCTAGCAGAGTCTACCAGCTTCTTCCAATATCGACTTCCTCCTGTTTTCAGTTATGGAACTGAAGTCGTCCGTCACTTGGTGGATAAAAATTTCTAAATTTTCGACCTGAAGATTTGACTGACTTCTTTGGCAGATCTATATAACTTTTGAGCTACTGTGTTTCCCATTAATTTTATCTCCTAGGATTTTGTTAATTTCTAATTCACGTTTTAGGAATGATAACCCTCATTGATATTGTTAGGTCGAAATAAATTTTTGGTAATTTTTTGTTAATCTGTAACCTAACGTTCTGCAGCGAGCACAGCTCGCTCGCTTTTTATCCAGATTTCAAAACATTGCTAAAAATGAAATTTTTTTCAGATGTCGAGTTTTCTTTCATGGATACTGAAATTGAACATCACTCGTCACAATGAACGTTGTGAAATTCTATCGGCACTGTACGAGCCTACAACTGCCGTTATTCTCATGTCGTTTCGGACTTCCCATTTTGATTGCAACTGTAGGTGAATAGAGTTTCAATTGCTTCTTTGCCTTTTATATCAAAATTAATGGAAATCAAATTACTTCCCTTGTTGTTTTAGCGAAGGGCGCCTCCAGCTGCCCACGGATCGCCCGTGTGGTCCAGCAAATAAGTGTCCCTTCTTTTCTACTTCGTAACAATTTCCTTTTTTGTGACTTTTATTCATGGAGTAAACATTATCGTTTTTGCTCGTGGTTTTATTGGCCGTCTGTGAACTAGAGCATCGATGCATTCAGTTCATGGTGTCTATGAGCTCTCAATAGATGTAATATTTGTTGGTGTGCAGTTTTGTGTTCTAAAATTAAGTGTTTCAATTTTCAAAGAGCGTGATATACTTGACGATAGAATACGAAAAAGTTACATTTTTTGTAGCACGGAAAGCAAACGATTTTCTCGTTTAAAAAAATCCCGAGTTGACTCGATAGCAGTCGACCAAATTCACGAGCCTAATTACAATGTCGAGTGCACTTCTTGAGCGTGTTTTATCTCGCTCACGTCCGTCAGTGTCTGGAGAGTCTCGCAGGCTTTGGGTTAGGCATGTATTTTGAAATTGCACGGGGACTCGGAAAAGGTTATTTCTATGCTCCCAGGGGTACGCGGGAAAGATTGTTCTTCAGCGTGCCTTCTGGACTTGCAGTACTTCTAACGAAGCTTGTATAACTATATCTGATATTTTTAGCAATATAGATGCTGATAGGGAAATCCCTGAGCTACGAAGTCCTGATATTTTCCTGATGACCTGTAGCTCATTCACGTTATTTTAACGCCAGCGATCTTCTCGCTTGCAACGGCATTTGTGAGGCACTTCTAATTGTAGGCCACGGTCTCCACGTGCTAAAGCTGGACGCACGCTGGCAAGAATTGAGTGCTTGCAAGCCTAACAGAAAGGGATTTAGGAGAAAATTGGATTAAAATGCAATTATTAGGGTGTGACAAAAAATAATCAAGTGTTTGTCCTTTCAGTGAAATCTCAACATATTTTAGGGAAGTTTCTGGCGTACCTGAGAATATGTGTTTCCTAATAGTATTCGTCTTATTTCAGACAGAAAGCATTCTTGAAGGATATAAGCACTTAAATATGAAAATAAGACAAAAGACTCGTCAAGTTCTCTTCCACGAGTTCAAACTTGGACGAAGTGCCTCCCCAACTGCTGTCGATACAAAGAGTATGGGGTGAATGGTCTACAAGTGATCGGTTAGTACCAAGATTGTTTTCAAGAATTCCGAAATGGTAATGAGAGCATTGGAGATCAAGATGGAAGAGGACGGTTATGCAGTCGTGACAGTGAACAACTGGAAGCAACTGTTGAGTAAATTCCTCGTCAAAGAGTCAAAGAAATGTTTCAGACTCTTGGTGCCAGTACTGCGACAGTCACGCCATTTGCAGACGACGTCATGTGTGGCCCAAGTTAGCTCTACGATAGTGCGCGGCCACATGCTACAAGACTCGCATTTCAGAAACTCTCAGACTCGGAATACGAGACTCTACCACAGCCTCCACATTCTCCTAATCTTTTATCACAACAACTTTCAAGCAATCGAGTGGATTTTTGAATGGCAAAACTTTTAGGCTCAAACTAAATGTGGAGTCAACTTTTAAAGAGTTAGCTGCATCACATACAAGTTTTCAGTAACGAAAAGCAAATAATCTCGTTAATTAATAGCCGAAATATGTAGGCGATCAAGGTTTATTTTTTTAATAATTTAAATATTTTACTGTTCACTTTATCATAATAAACTGATGCCACCATGAATCAGCCATTATTTTTTCATTTTTTCGACAACCTGATACCTACCTACATCTAGTCTTCTAAATCTGTTTACAGTAAAGTAATTTCTAAAATTAATCATGCGAAACGAGCAATTAAACCACATCATTCTGTTACGGTATGATAAAATTTTGAAAAAATTCCATGGGTGCCTCTGATTTTAGAGTGAACCCAAAAAATTTAGTGAATAAAATTGCAAAAGACAATGAGGGGTTCTATCATAGCTCACTGTTCTTTTTCAATTAAAGTTAAAATTATTCATGTGCAACCCAGAGTTAAATGGGCAACAATTTTTCATTTCTTTCTTCGCTGCAATTGTCAGGTATTTTTCCTGAGGTTTCCATTCAGTTCGTTTGCTTCAAAACTCTGTCAGATACTATTATAAGAAACTATGATTAGTAGACTTTGTAAGCAATACCGTAGCTTTAAACGTATATGAGTTAGGGTGTATCAAATGGGAGTAACAGGATGTCCAATTTATCTGGATTTTTCTTAAAGAAGAGTGGGGGATGTTTACTAAAGGGTTCTTGATTTCAAGGCTGTACTGGCAGCTGTTTTTCAGTGAGTAATTTTAAATTTATTTCCGGAAAGTTTGATCAAATGTCAAATTATTGCTTGATTTACCCTTATATGGTCGTAGTAGCAATTTATTGAGATGATTGGCATTCGTATTCAATGTTGTCAAAATTGTAATTTAAATTGACCGCTTGATTCATCAGAATTGTCGTGGACCAATGACCGTATTCCACGAGTTGGCATTGCGTTCGAAGTCTCTCGACTGTTGTTCTTTACAAGTATGACATATCAAAAGATGACCTTAAAAAAGTAAATATCTGGCAATATTTTGATATTTATAAGGTAGTAATCATTCTACGTCTAATATTTCATGAATTTTTGAAAGTTTCAGAACTTTTTTTACGTCGCAATCTGAGTGGCGGGTGCAAAAAGGAAGTCGAACAAGTTCTAGATTGTGTTTACGCCAAGTGTCAGTACGTTGCCCAGCCGCGTTGTACTTGGAGGTGTGTGTCGCGATTTGTAACATTTGTGGCAGCCAGGAGCAACGGCACCACACATAACATTGAAGAGCGTACCGCGTTGGTTGTCCTGGAAGTCCACAAGACCTGCTGAAATGCATGTGCTAGGTAAGCTCTTAATAAGATTGTATTATATCGGTAATGTTTCGTTTACTGGTAAAATTAATAATTTACGTAGGTAATGTGGGTACCTGTAATATTTTGAGTATTAGTTATTCGTGTTTTAAATTTTCAGTAATTTGCTCTTGAACCAGTTGAAATGTTACAACTTGTTAGATTACTTACTGCGCAGAGCCAATGCTCGGCTGCTCATGTAGTCATGCGTTGTGGATCGTTTTGCATAATGTGTTTGTTTGATCACCGTTTCTAAATAAATCAATTACGTTGATGGTCCACTCGCACTTTTTGTCTTTTGAGTAACAAACTTCTAGTTGTGCAGCATTCCCCCATTTGATATGCAATGTTAATCTGTTCATGCATTTCTTAAATCATATGAATTAGTTTTTGGGACTCTTTATACATCTAAGTCAATTCCTGCATTTTAGTATAGTCGATGTATTTTTTGTAAGATTTCCATTAGAGCTTTGAGAACTGATTTGCAACAAGTTTTTGCTGGTGATATACAGTGATTTAAGAAATGCTAGTGTGACTGTTGAAGAAGTTAACCAACATATTCAGGAATTTTTCCCTTGTATTTAATAAAAAATTACCAGGATAGAATAATAAGTTAGTTTCAAACTATCACTTTTTATGTCATTCTGAGTTTTAATAGTCAATTTATAATAGATGTTAAAAAAGCAAAATACAAATTATTCAAAGCTAACTATTCTATTTAGATAATTTTTAAGTTTCTTGATTTTTTAATTTGTTTCAGTAATGTTCAATTTATATTATATATCATGGGCAAAAAGAACATGAAACATAAAAACAAAAGTTTATACATAATGCATGTTGTCTTCTATCTGAAAAACTTCATTGAAACTGTTATCTTGGACTAAAAAGTAAAATTTGAAATGTTAGATCATTTAAGAATATCAAACTGTGTTGCAATGAAACAGCCTAATCAAGGACATACATAGATTTAGAAATGCAGGTATTCATAAACCTTCTGTTATCTGTTTTGGTCAAAACAATTTTATGCTGAGGATACCTTCTTTATTTCATGATAGTGTTGCTTTTATCACTACAAGAATAAGTTGAAATGTTACTTCTTTAGTCTCAAATATGTGTTGGCACAGTTCTTTAGTATGTGCAGAGTATGGTTTGATTACAAAGCACAAAAACACTGGCCAGGCACTAGAGAAATTTTACCCTCTTGAAAACACAGCACTAGGTAGACTATACAGCCACCAGCACAACTAGATCTCTGTGGAGCCACTGCTGCTAAATGCAGCTACTGCTGCATAACTGTTTTACTCTAATTGCAGTGAGAGAACATTCAAATACAGCAGTTATGCAATTCAATTTTCAATAATTTTACACTTTCCAACTTGACAGTAAAGTATTTTGTCATCTGATTTGTGAAAGAAATTTATATACTCTTACTCAAATTTATTCAGTGGTTCATCACATTAATTGAAACTATGATTCAAATATGTGTGTCATTTTAATCTTGTACTTTTAAACATAATCAGCCCTGATTATTTCAAATAATGGTTAGTCACTGATAACATTGTTGAAGCACGAGTTTTATCAATATTATGAAACTTGTTTTAGTTGAAAGTTTTAAAACTTGTGTTGAATAATTTTTCCCTTATTTCACTCAGTTTATTTCACTGCAGTATTTTTTTACCTTTCTCCTATTTTGTACACTTGAATCTTGAAGCCACATGTCAACCTCAACAGTATTATCAGGAGGCAAACAGACTCTGTTGTGCAATTCACAGCTGTCTACACAGAACACTCTGCGAATTAGAGCATTTGAGTTCATGGCAAGTTCTGGTCAGAACTGCTTAAATCTACCACTTGGACTAAAACAATACATATATTTTCGGTTAGCCCCTTGTATTTTAGTTTTTAGTGAATCACTGTAGCAAAAAAAAAAAATGAAAGGAAAAATGAGGATCATTTGTACAGTTGCTCAAGAAAGTATTTCCCTAGATTCCATTAATTATATTTCAGTGGTTTATAAATATTTGATGAATAAGCAAACAGGTTTTAGTTATTAAAGCTTTTAATTGAGTTGACTTAATTTTCAAATCCATCTGTTTATTGTTAATATTTCTGTTGAACACATGTTGGCAATATTAGATTTTTCATTTTCTACAAAAATCTTTCAGATATTGTTTTGTGATGAAAAATTTACCAAATTTTATTCCTTTGAGAATTTTTGCTGCTTAAATTGAAATTTTTGCTGACTGTTGATACAGTTTAGTAAAGCTAACTACTCCATTTGATGTAATTTGAACAATTACTGAGTAACTGCATGACTTCCAACTAGATGGCATTGTCTTTAGTTGTGCAGCTTATATAGTTTCCTATGAAACTTTGAGGATCTACATAGATGTATTAAGAACTGATAACTCCTGGCATAATGTAGTGGGGTCTTACTAGTTTAAACTTGATTTTGGAAGTGCTTTCATTTTAAAGAAGCAATATTAGAACTGACAGCTCCTAGCATAGTGTAGTGGGGTCTTGCTAGTTACTTCATCATCTATTTTCTTCTTATTTGTGCTAGATGGAGCTTGTGAGCTTGTCAGGGTGCATTGTTTCTGGTGTTTTAAGTAATATCTTGATCCAAGTTAGATAAGGCAAACCAGTCACTAGACTATATTCCTCACAAGGCATTGAACTCATTACCACACCTACTGTGTGAAATATTCATTCTCCATCTATTGTTCACTTGAATTTATTTTATTTTAAATTGAGTTATCAATATGTATTTCAATATATGAACCACTAAGAAGATAACCCTCAGTTAGTATCTACCTGTTACAATTCATCTTGCATTGCATTTTCTGCATTTCATGTCTTTCTCTGACCAGCTTTGAAGTTTGTATATTATATGTTTAATAATAAATCATGAATTTAAAGTTCTGTATATAAAATTTGAGCAACATTTAGATGCTTCTATTTTAGCAATCTACTTTTTGTAGCTGGCATTTTATTTTTCATTGAATTTTTAATTGAATTTCTATTGAATTTCTAAAAACTCTGCCTCAATCATAGCATTTTATAGCTCGACTGACTGGTCATAAATGGAGCTGTAAATGCGGGTGAAATAGTTTACTGGATTGGTATTGTTAGCATTTATGGAGTTGCTCTTGAAGGGTCAGGCTTCATTGAGAGGTACATAGCATTGGGTGCTGTAAGGTATGTACAGGTGGTATTGCTTCAACTGCCACAAATATTCAACTGAACTAATATTGATCCCAAACCAGTGTTTATAGTTGCTACTAGAAATAACCCAGTGTGTACCAATTCACACCATGGAAGTGTCCAGAACAAACACCAAACACATGTTTCCATATTTGACAAATATAAATGTGGAAATGTCAGCTTGTGCCTTTGCCAACCTATGGTGAACACAGCTCCTCGGATGATGTGTACCATACATGATACTTTTTAGCTTTTTTAGAATGTTTTCTTGAGTCTGCCTCATAAAGGCTCAGGAAATTTTCTTTTCTTGTGACTTTTTAGCAATGCTTTGACATTTTTCATTGTAATCTGTAACAACGTAGAAAATAAGTTGTGGTGCATGTGTATGCACTGTGTTTTTTGTTTCCCTTGTACAGTTTTTTTTTAACACCACAGTATTTTAGAATTGCTCTTTGCTGCAAAAATGTTGATTAGTGACTGAGCTGCACTCCTGTTGTTATGCTCGACAAAAATTCCTAGCTAAATTATTAAAAATTAATTTCGGTGTCATTTTTGTAGATAATTGGTGAAGCAGTTTCCTGTACTTTTGAATTAATGGAATTTTTGTTTGCAGGTGTGTTGTTACTGGCATGTGGGGCATCTGCCCTGTACTCGCCTTCAGACGACGTCATTTCACTAACTCAAGCGAATTTTGACCAGAAGGTTTTGAAGGGAGACGAGATTTGGGTTGTCGAGTTTTTTGCTCCGTGGTGCGGACACTGCAAAGCTCTCACTCCCGAGTACAAGAAAGTAGCCTCGGCCCTCAAGGGAGTTGTGAAGGTTGGAGCAGTTGATGCTGATGAGCACAAGTCTCTCGCTGGGCAGTATGGAATTCGAGGATTTCCCACGATCAAAATTTTTGGAGCCGATAAGAAGAAGCCTATTGATTATGATGGACAGAGAACAGCTTCTGGAATCGTTGATGCAGCGCTTAAGGCTGCAACTGATAAAGTTCGTAAGTCTATCCATGGACCAAAGTATGATGGTTCTTCAGGTGGAGGAAGTCAAGGCAACAGTGATGTCATTGAGCTCACGGACGGTAACTTCGATAAAACTGTTCTCAAAGGTGGAGAGATGTGGCTGGTCGAATTCTTTGCACCTTGGTGTGGCCATTGCAAGAACCTTGCACCTCACTGGGAAGAGGCTGCAACTAAACTGAAGGGAATGATGAAGCTGGGTGCCCTGGACGCCACTGTACATACAGTGAAGGCTAGTGAGTATAACATTAAAGGCTTCCCCACGATTAAATTCTTCCACAACGGCGATGTCACAGAGTATGACGGAGGGAGAACAGCTTCAGATATCATTGCCTGGGCCACTGACAAAGCAGCTGCCAACATCCCTGCTCCTGAAGTAGTGGAATTGACCGAGCAGTCAGGTTTCCAGGAGGCTTGCAAAGAACATCCAATTTGCGTGATTGCCGTGCTCCCTCATATCCTCGACTGCCAGAGCGAGTGCCGCAATGGCTACATCAAGATGCTCACAAAACTCGGGGATAAATACAAGCAGAAACAGTGGGGTTGGATCTGGGCAGAGGCCATGGCCCAGCCAAAGATGGAAGAGGCTGTCGACATCGGAGGTTTTGGCTACCCTGCGCTGGCCGCTCTCAATGCCAAGAAGATGCAGTTCGCCCTGCTGAGAGGCTCCTTCAGCAGCGACGGCGTCAACGAGTTCCTCAGGGACATCTCCTATGGAAGAGGGAGAACTGCGCCCGTCAAAGGAGGAGAGCTTCCTAAAATTTATAAAACTGATCCGTGGGACGGCAAGGACGGCGCTCTCCCTGTTGATGACGATATTGATTTGTCTGATGTAGAGTTAGACGATATTGAGGAAAAATCAAGAACTGAGCTTTGAGCACTTTTTTATTTCAAGGAATTGTTTAGTCATCCATCGTTGATGGTTATTAAAACTAATTTAACTTAATTCGCTCACTGTCATTTCGCATAGGGTAGGTATTACTAATTCACTAACAGCTTCCGTGCGTTCAAAGTTGAAACAAGCATTTCATTTACTAGCCACTCACTATTTTTCATGTCAAATTTAATTTACCCAAGATATTCTTTGAATGAGGCATCAATTTTACTTCGTATCTTGGCGGAACTTCCCTTCATTGGTTTGTTGCCAGCGCCAGCATTAGCTTGAGAAATTGTCTCATCTCTTGGGAGAAAATTGAAATATTTTTTTCGTAACCATTAACCATCTGTGCACATCGCAGGGGCCTTCAATCTAACCATGACAAGTATTCAGAACTTGTGAAGTTTTTTGCAAGTTCATTTCGTTCATGCAATACAAGCCGTGTTTTTTCATGTGAGTCATGCGGCACAATCTTTGAAAGGATTAGTTTCATGCGTGTACTGCTCGATGAGCTACTTGCTTTCCTGTACAATAAACATTGACTGCATCCTGTCGGGCTGCCGCAAGTGAAGCGGCTCCTCCTGTGTGTTCAAGGTGTACATTCATATACAACAGCTCAGTGTATGTTCTTTTTTAACTTTAAGATTATCTGGAGTGGAGAAATGAATTTATCTTGTCACAGCATTGACGTAAAATTGTGTTATTGATTGGGGTTATTTTCTCATTGATGGGAGCAGTTTTTTTTGTCGAGTTCTCTAGTTTTCCTTGCATTAACTTATTAGTTTTCATTTAACTTAGAGATGAGTTGTTCAGCCATATTTTGAGCTAGGTGCTCATCGAGGGCATGCAAGTTTCTTGAACGTCATTCCTAGGATACTAGAACTACATTGATGACTTGTATGAAGAAATTATTATAGTTTATCTACGAGAAGAAAAACCACTCTTAAAAACTAGGAAAAGCTTCATTCAGTTCCTGCTCAAGTGATCCCTGGATCGAACGCAGTATTCGAATTTTCCAATATACAACCATCTTTATCACGTAAAATTTGCACTAAAACCGTCTGGGGGACAGCGGCGTAATTGCACTAAGATCAAAGCCAAATGATGCACCATTTTTTCATTCTGCAAGTGCAAACCACTCTTCCAATAACGCCCCAGCGGTGTCCAGAGTCCAGTGGCGGCACGTCTGCAGCAGATGTAGGACAGCCCTCGGCAATTGACGAAAGGCAGCCACAAAGTTGGAACGATGGCCAACGCCAGGCGCACTGCGAGTAGAATCAAGCTATAAACTGCCTTAGCTACAGCTTTTAACATATTAGCTTCGACAGTGTTACGTGACGAATGTTGACGGCACGGCTGGGAATTACATTTTAAGTTGTTAAAATGAAATCATCCCAATTCGTGCAGTCAACATTCGTCATGTACACTGTGGAAGCTAACATCTTGTGGTAAATACATTGTACGATCGAAAATGTCTGATGCAGTATTAATAGTAGTCTCTTTTTTATTAAAACTTGAAAAAATGCCAAATGGTTGCCTGGAATACAGGGATTACCTCTCATCTACCGAATGTGTAGGGGACACGCCGCTGCTCTCAAGTTAGCGAACTGTTTGAGGCAGTTTCAGTGACTTCATTGGTGCTAGGAATCCGTCGTGGATTAGTTTCGAGTCAGTTAATTTATATTTTTCATGTTAATAGGCTTTTCTAGGAGGTAGCGGCCGTTTCAGTCTAAAGATACACTGTCCGAGTGTATGCATTCTTACTGATGTTTCAAGTTCTGGTCGCTGACGAGATATCGCTTGAAGTGAAACAACTTCGTTATAAATCAGCTGTGCCTCTCTTTTGCATTGTGTAAAAGTAATTATTGTTCGCAGTTGCGAGGATCTGAGCAATCATATCGTGAATCGCTAAATTCGCGTATATTGTTTAAAACTAATTTACTCTGCATTTCGTTTTTTCACGTAAATCCGCCTCGAAGGCGGTTTTTTATGCGCTATCCTGTCGTACATGAAATTGTTACAATCCACTCTGATATGAACTATGTGTGTGCTGTTGCTACCATGTGAACGGAGCGCTTGGGGAATAATGGTTTCAATTTTTTGTGTGCATTAATATTTTCATTTTTGTTTGTAGTCAGAAACAAGTAGGGTGACGTAAATGATGAGCTCACGGGTAAATATGTTAACCAAGCTCGTACAGAAACTAATTTAGTGAAGTGCAAGTTTTTGAGTTTGCCCAAATATTGAAGATAGCGCGACTGTTTCAGATTTTTATAGTTGTAGCGAATGTGTTGTACTTTTCCTGTTTCATTTGCGTGAAATGTGTAGCAGTTACGCTGGAAGCACTGAAAAAGAATTTTGTACGTACTTTACTTTTTGTTTCCTGCTGCGTACGTCTTCAACTCACCGTAGGGCTTCTTCGCCATTAGGTCGAGAGAGCTCACTCCAGAGCTCTCCGTTTGAGCATTCACGTGCGGCCAAAACGTCGAGTTGATCGCGGCGTATGTTAAGGAAGAGCCCAGTGCCCTGTTGAGCTTCTCAATGATCTCTACACAGATTTTTCTGTACCGGCCAGGGCTTGATGCAGAGCTAACTCGTCTCCTAGCTCTGTGCTTCTATTTCTGCCCTTGGGATGCGTTTTTCTGTACAGCGCCAGAAGGCGCTGTAAAAGGACTAGTATCTCCGTAATGGAACGGACGACTTGAAAATCCCTGTTCTTGTGTTTCGCGCCTCTGCTGAACCTGAATGTTTTTTTCTTCAACATCTCGCTTTTGAAGTGTAGACTTTTGAATTGTTTAAATTTGAATTATTAACGGTGGTTAAACCCGCTGTTGCATGTCATGTCAGACAGTTAGACAGTTTATAGAGAATAGTCAGACAGTTTCGGTCAAAGTTCAGTTTGCACAGTGTCTTTCAAATAAGTGGAAATGGGAAATGAACCTGAAACTTAACTTTAAACTGAAACCGTGTCTCACTGTTCTAGTTAAATAACATGTGTGTGGTGATTAAATCCCGAATATAACAATTCGTGGGAAAGTATGCGCCTGTCCCTTATTCTTTAATTCTCGCGGTGAAGTCTTCACCCTGCAAGACCTGCTGCACTGATGTCGAGAACTTTCCCCGTTCACTTGACGCAACTCACCTCGTCGAGGTGCTTCATGCGACCGCGTTATTCTGACGGAGACAGGCGTAACTCAACTTCTATGCTTTGATTTGGAATCGCAGTAAATGCAGTGTTAGATTTAGCTCCTGAACAGCGCGCTCCGAGAGAGCATTTATTTGAAATCGACAGCTGGGCAGCGCTACTTTGAAATGTAGCGGCCGCTACAGCTACCGCTACATGCTCTAAATGTAGCGGGCGCTACCGCTACACCCACTAGATTGTAGCGCCGCTACCGCTACATGTAGCGCGCTACTGCCCACCTCTGGAAATCGGTAGAATTTGAATCGAGTTCTGGCTGTTGCAACCCTTCAGGGAGCACAGAATGGGCAATGGAGAAAGGTTTGTCCATCTTATGCTATGGGGAGTAGCGTTGTCAGGGGACACTGTTAGGTAACCTCGGCTTTAGCTATGCCTTCGGGATCTGTATCTTTTGTGCCCACTTTGCTTCTTTCCATTTTCATGCTTTCTTCGCTGATGATTATCTTTTCTCCCTCCTCCTTCTTAACTTGCTATTTCTATGTGCAGGGGATCTTGTATGGGAACAAAGTTTGTCCAAAGATTCCCCGTTCTCCCTAGTCCATACTAAATGGTCCCTACTCAACCGGTGTGGGGTAGTCCGAGTAGCTGAAGCGCTGCTATCCTTACCACTACGCACAACTCTGGCTGGTGCTCTGCGTAGATTATCATGTTTATTTATTGTATTCGGCGTGTTTCGAGACCTTGAGTCGCTGTTTTTATGTCTTGGCAGAAAGACTGCTCATTTTAGGTCGACTTGTGATACAGCATACATTGATGCCAAGTCGCTCAAATGATGTTCGTCGAATCTAAAAGTTGATCCAATCAATACGCATATTTTGTTACAAATGCGGTTCGGTGTTCAATTAAAAATTTTAAACCCCTCGACGAGAAGATGTTGCAGATTTTTTGACGCAGGAGCCTGTATCATAAATTTGCTAAATTAGGTTTACTTATTACTTGATGCATTATTTAGGAACTGGAGACTACGTTCTCAGCAAAGGGAATGGTGTTTTCTAAACCAGAAGCAATTAATTGCGTTCTTTTTTTCAATTCGGGTTGATGACTGCTGATGAAAGATGTTAATATCGGAAAGGTAAAATGGACGGTAACCTCAATGTAGAAATTTGTTATTTGCTCAAGGCCAAATTAATAGCTACGCACACATTGAAGGAGTCGTAATGCGCTACGTGCCAATTCAGTGTTTCTTAATTCCTGTTGCGTAGGTTAATTTCCCTGTCCAGGACTTCAAATAGGATTTGAGAAAAGTAACCATTTTGTCGAAAGGGGGTGGGAATGTTCTATTATTGATGATAGTTAAAAGCTATTCGCAGTTCTAGTGTCGCTTTTGCAAAAAGACCTGGATTTTTTGCGGTTATATGGAATGGGGAGCATGGCTGAAAATGCTCATATTCCTTGTTAGTGTAAATTGAAAGATTTTGTGATTTTGATACGTAATTTTTTCGTGTATCGACAAGGAATCGTTTCGATGCATCAAGCTAGATACCTGGTAATAATTCAGAATTTTTTTTTTAAACAGTTACATACTACTAGCGTTCCAAATTAGTTCAATAACTATTACTGTGTCATCAAAAGATTAAACCAGCAAATCAAAGTAAAATTATTACAATTTCTCTTTATCTGATTGATTTATCACTGTTACAAAAAATACAAATTATAAATTGTGGGCTCTATGACGTATTGGTTAGCATGATAGCCTTTCAGCTGGGACGTTAGGGTTCGAATCCCGGCTCAGGCACGGAGTTTCACGTAACCAGGGAGTGTTTCCCTAGGAAAAGGAAGATTAAACCACACATTCCTCACATCCCTCATCACACCGATAGTTGTAAGGAATTGAAAACCCAACGGTAAAACGTGATGGAATTAATAAAGTTTATTTTTTTTTTAGGTAATGATGCATAAATGATTACATGAAATTTTTCGTAAATTGTGCATAACGAGCGGTATTTGTATCGACCACTTCAGCACCAAGCTGCATTGTTCATTAAAATTAAATTTCAAATGTTTCACAGAATTATAATTCATGAGCTTTTTATTCATACATCGATAATCTGGAGAGCTGATTTTCAGCCCAGCCAAGAGGCGGAAGTAACAGTGGCGTGACCGCAGCTGTATCAGGTGTAACAAAAATTCATCGCAGCTGAGTTGTCCTGGTACGAAATTGTAAACTGTGTACGTACAGAGTGCATAAGCTCTTTTTTCATTGGGTGAAGATGAATTTTTGAGATAAAAATGCTCTTGTAGGTGCTTTACATCGTCCGATTTGTTAAGAAAAAATTTTATTGCCCTCAGCTGGAGTGAAATTCCTCTGTGAACTTTAATTTCTAAAGGTCGAGGTGATGTTAGCATCTCCGGCCAATTTTTTGTGTTTCGAAAGTTTTCACTAAATTTCGCCAATAAATTCGTATTAAAATGAACAGTTGATTACAAAAATCTTTTCCATATTGAAAGTGGGTTTTATCACATGTGTATGTTTATAACTGCCACCATTGAAATAAATGTGTGGAATGTGATTCATAAATCTGTTTAAGGCAGTCTGGGAATTAAGTTTTTGTGAACTGGTTTTAAAACCTATTCAATTTTTCTGTTTATTGATTAATGTGAGTTATTGAATTTTTAATGTATTTCCTAAAAAAAATACAGAAGATGTACCTAACTAGAGGCATATTTACCTCTTAACATGATTTGAAAGCATAGTACAGGTGAAAAAATTGGTATTCTTTGTAAAGAAAAATACTTAAGCTCAGCATGTAGAAATTTAACAGGTTATTAATGATGAGCTAATTCTTAATACTAGGTATAAATTTATGCAGATAGTAATGGAAATTAGAATAAAAAAGTAATTTGAACATAAGGATGACTATTGCCAAAACATACGAGATATAACTTTTCTGGTGTATTTGTACTGATTTAATATAGATATGAATATGAAATCCCATAAAAATTGTTATATTTTGAGATAGAGAATTTTATGGCAAGTTTTATATCACATGATTGCTGTCTTACATCAAGTTTCTTTCTGCATTTAATTTGATATTTCTCTATTTCAGACTAACTCAATTTAAACCATAGTAAGATACACAATTGAGCAATGCATTAAAGTTATTCAGGCTTATTATGAACTTAATTTGTGTTTTATTCAAAATCAACATCAGCCCTTCAAATTTAACCACCCTATGCATCAAAAAAGTATTCCAATACATTTTTGTGATTATATTTCTTATGTAAAAATTAGCCTAAACTTAACCTAACCTAATCTAATTTTGATTACCCTAATTAAACTTTGTTCATTACCATTTTTAAATCAAACAAAGAAGAAATATTGTCAGAATTCTTGTGTTAGTGGTCCTAGAGTAAAAATTAACTTATCAAAGTTTTGGTACTAGACATTTATTTTAATATTTTTGTGTTATGTTTTATTAATGTAAAATATTGAATTAAATAAATATGTATATGATTCTCAAGTTTTAAAAAAAACATAAAATGAGAGCCAGTTAATATTTGCTCAACTGTGGCTGACTGCACAGAGAATTCTATTTATTATCAAGCCTTCATTTTGATGCCATTCAAAGGAAATAATTTTGAATGCCAGAAATCTATCAGAGTAAATTGTGAAAAGTTTATGTATAATGCCTCTTACTTTTATGCTGTTTTCCAATTATGTTAAGTTATATTAGGATAGGTTTGTTTAGTTTGACATGACAAAATGTGGATAAAAGTGATAGTCAAAACAAAGTTGGGTAGTTGGAGGTCTTGGCATAAGTCAGACAAACTCAGAGGAATAGTCAGTCATATTTTTTTTTAACTCTGCTTTTCAAAGTCTAATATGAAAAATTGTCTATTTGTCTATTTTTACCTGCTATGAGAGCAAACAGTCATGGGCTCTTTACTGACTAATTATAATTATTAACTCTTTGATGGTTTTGGTCAACTTCTGTGATCTCAACTTAATTTACCCTTGATACCTTCTTTCACCTTTAGTTCACAAAGCCCCATATGGGGCTGTGAGATAAGCCCCATAATAGGGTTAGGTTGGTTAAGTTTGTCTATCATATGCAATGAGGAGTAGCATTCCTGGGAGGACACAGTTAGGTTACCTCAGCTATAGCTAGGCCTGCAGGACTTTTTTCTTTTGTACCTAATTTACTTCTTTCTATTTTCATGCCTTCTTTGCTGATTATTTTTTGTCTTTCCATCCTCTTCCTTCTTGACTTGCAGTTTCTATGTGCAAGGGATTTTGTGTGGGAACACATCATGTACATAGATTCCTTGCTCTCTTAAGTTTGTAGTAAATGGTCCCTATTCTTTCAGTGTGAGATAGTCTGAGTTACTAAAGTGTTGCTATCACTACTTCTACTGCTAATTTACAAAGCATAACAAATACCTTGCAAGACAAATATGTAGTGCACACCATCAGTAATTCAAGCTAGTTATATAAGTTAATTTCGTTAAAATATATTAATATTAACTTATGGATTTTATTTAATATATCTGCTAAATTATTCTTATTCCCTACTTAATATGGAAGTTACGTTAGAGCTTAGAGTTATGGAAGTATTACAAAAAGAATTTAGGAGTGCTCCAATTTTCAGTAGCTGGCAATCTGAACTCATGCATAGTAAATAACCTATAAATACATACCTATGCAAGAATAAAGTAAGGTTGAACTTATACAGTCAAGCAGGGCTGCTCAGGACAATGATGAAAGTTTTCAATAACTTTATACGGTTTGAAATTTTCATCTTATCTTAAAAATAAATTTGGAATTTTTTTATAAGATCTGTGAAATATTGTATAAACAATTTGAGCTATTATTATATTAGAGTAACCTAAGTATGCATTCATAAAAATGAAATGTTCAATAAGGAATTTGTATCCATAAGAAATAAATTTCAATCATAAAATGTTACCAAGGATAATGGAGGAATTGTGTCTTGTAATTATTGAGTCAGAATTGAATATTTCAGAGTTCTAGGTGTCTGAGTTGGACCTTATGCCTTTTGAATTTGCAACCCTGATCAGAGCTTGTGAAAATGTCACCTTAATTTCTGTAGAATTTGTCTCATTACCTATTATTAATATGTAAATATTAACTTCAGAAATAATTAAGCATGCAATTGTCTTTTACTGTTTATAAGCATCAGTTCTAATATGGAAATGCAGCCTGAGCTTTGAATGTTTTAGATAGAGACATCCTCATTTTCAAGTAGATATTTGGTCCAGTAAGAATCAAGGTTTTGCTGCAGTTGAATTGCAATTATAACGTGCATTTCTTTTGTAAGCTGTAGACAATGTATTGGCTGTGTCACACACTTCTGCCAAGCTCTACACAAAATTTTAACAGGACTCACTGTTCTCAAGCAAAGGCAATTTAAACAATCTAAGAGATGGGAAAACTTGTTTATCAATTTTGTGATCAATTTATCCATCATTATAATTACCTGAGCCAGAGAACATTTTCTGTGAAAAAGAATTTATTTTCATTTGCCAGTATCACCTGTTTGGTCAGCTATATAGGATTACTACCGGAATTGTATAAACAATTAAACTTTCCAACTTTTCACTGCTCTTCAAAACTTGACATGAACAGGATCTCCACACTTTAGATTAAATTACTGCTCTTGTTACTCATACACCTTATTTAAACAAGGATCAAAGTATTGAATTGAACCCACTATCTAGTTTCAACCATGAGTGTAGGTGTCTGTAATAAATGTGTAGATGTATGACTGTACTGTAAATGAGTTAATGAATATGATTGTTTAGGATTAATATGTCAGATTTTATTATGTTTTTTGTTTTGTTATTTTTGTATGTACTTCAGTAAGTCATATTGTTTGACTTTAATTCAATTCATAGCACTGAGGATAAAATCTAGTTATTCTTAAATTCACATTTTGGTAGTGAAGATGTTCCATTTTATGTTGATTTTCCTATCTAATTTGCAGATATGATTTTAAAAATTCACCCAATTATATTCATGATAGGCATATATTCAATAATCAGCATTACTGTGCATGTTTTTATATGTAAGTTACTTAATGAAGTCTATTTTGCTGCTATTACATTATATACTTATGGAGACAAATAAATTGATACTGACATGTAAGAGTAAGATATCATCTGCAATGACGTATATTCTGATGTTACTTAAGTGTACATTACTTTTTCTGTGCGTTTGTTTACTAATGATAGGAAAAGTTTGTTAAAAATTTGTTTTTACATAATTTAAATAACATAATTTTAACAAAACTAAAATTTTAGAACATATTCAGTAAACTTTTTCTTTACACAATAGGAATAGATTTTTCTTTTGGAATTAGGAATGAATTTTCAGTATTCTATCATTTTAATTAATACTTATTCATTGTATTTGGCTTGATTTTTTCCCGTTTTCACATTAAACTGAGAAGCCTGTGATGTGCATCAGGACTTGGATAGTTTTTTAAATTTCATGATTATCAGTCTAATGAAAGTTGTGTTTTTTGTGCTACCATGTTGTGGCCAGTAGTTTATAAAATTGATAAGAAAACTGTTTGAGAAAAAGTCTATATTCAGTACATTGGAGTAAAAAAATTTCATATCTGTGTGCTTGTTTTTTTTATTCTGTGGAGGTGTTCTCAAATATACTGATATTAATTTCAGATAACATCAGAAATTATACATCAAAATGTATTGTTTGCAATGGTTAATACCAGTGCTGCTTATTCCTAAACCAGTTCCTGCTGGTTTGCTTCACAATCATGTTGTTTTTGTGCTATTGTACCTTGCTGGCTTTTTCTTAGAAAGAAAACCTTGCACAATTTGCTCTCTGGTGTTCCTTGCTGCCGTCACAGTTCTCTGCTACTCGGGTATTGGAAACTGTTTGTTTTGGCCAATGCCTGAGTGTCAAGGTAAGTGTATTTCTAAAAATGTATTAAAAATATTATTGCTACCTAAGGTTTGTTGCTAATGCAGGTCATGTTTTGAAGTTTTTTTTTATGCATAAATCAAATGATTGTATACTGACTGGAACATCAACTCATAAACACCCCTCCTCTTGAAAAACTCTCCATACAAGCAGAAATTTCTCAGAAAATTTGTTTCAACTAAATAATTAACTTCAACTTACAGGGAAAAATTAACTTGATTCAAAAGTTAAAGCAATTTTTTGTATGTATGTTGACTTTTTTTGAGTAAAGGGGTCTCCTCAGGAGGCATAAGATAGGCCATGCACTATGGGGTTAGATTTGTCTATCCAACACAATAAGGAGTGATACACCAGAGGGGCACTGTTAGGTTACCTCAGCTCTAGCTAGGCTTTTGGGACTTGACCTTTAGTGCCCAATTTGCTTCTTTCCATTTTTGTACCTTCTTCGCTGATTATTCTTTATCTTTTCTGCCTCTTCCTTCTTAACTAACTTGCTGTTACTATGTGCAGGGAATCGTTTGTGGGAACACACCTGTGCATAGATTACACAATTTCTGAAGTCTATATCAAATGGTTCCTCCTTTTTGCTCTCTTGAGATTGCATTCCATGTGGCTAGGGAGCTCTAAACTAACAAAAATGAAAAGTGGAGGGATGTTAGGGGTGTGAGGCTCCATTGTATTATACATGTACTCTAAATGAAGATATTGTCTTGCAATTCATTTAACCCAGTTCAAATACTAAATTTTCTTCAACAACAGTAGCTTTACATTTCATTCAAATAAAAATGTATTGCTTTTCAATTGTCTAGAACAAATCAAATGCCTTGTCTATTTCCTCTCAAATAGAGAAGGTGGTAGAGTGTTTGCAGTTCCAAAAAGAAAAATAAGATAAAAGTGAAGCCTTGACATACCGCAAGGGGAAAAATTTAAAGGGAAGGAACTTTTCCTGCTCATACTGAAGATGTAGTCTGTCAGTAAATCGATGGTCTGTAATTGATGGCAGGTGTAGTGGGATACCTACAGCCAGGCAGCAAGTCTGGTGATGGAAATTTGCTATGTTGATGTGAGGATGATGTGGAGTTGGTTTCAATTTTTTACCCCTTAGAGAACATGGTATAGGCAATGGGATTAGGTTAGTAAGGTTTGTTTATTGTATGCTATGGAAACTAGCATGTTTCCAGGGAGGCATTGTTAGGTTACCTCAGCAATAGATATGCCTTCAGGACTTCTATCT
Organism: Orchestia grillus; assembly: GCA_014899125.1. NCBI lineage: Eukaryota > Metazoa > Arthropoda > Malacostraca > Amphipoda > Talitridae > Orchestia > Orchestia grillus. The sequence continues at coordinate 28,021 of VOMN01047760.1, read as the reverse complement.
TTTTTTCCTACTTTGCTCCTTTTAAATTTCATGTCTTTACTATTTCTCGTTTGTCTTTTCTTCCTCTTTTTTCTTAACTTGCTTTTTCTATGCATAGGGAATCCTTCACTATTCTTAACTATGCATATATTCCATGTTTTCTACAGTCCTTACTAAATAGATTCATCGTCTCCTCACTCTCTTTGGATCACATTTCATGTGGATAGGGAGCTTTAACTATCAATCAGTTAATCAGTCTATCTGTTGTAGTTTTAAGTCAACATTTTGTGTTGCAGATGATGGTGGTGGGGAGGTGTGTGAAGGAGCTGGCTGACTGCAACACATGCTGCACTCTAGATAAGACATCATCATTCAACCTTAGCCTGTAACTCATTGTTTTCAGGGATTTAGTGCTGTAATTACTTATATTTGATTGAAGGTACAACTCTCAAGTCCTTAGTTATTAGGTCATAGTGTTGTTCAAATCTTTGTAATTATCGCACTAGAGCCCTCTTATATTTGCAACTTAATGGTTCTACATTCCTGAACCATTCATGTGGCCATATCTTTTTACAAGTTTTCTATTTCAAATGGTTCATGTTTTGTGTCATGTTTTCTGACCAGGTCATGTAATTGTTTGTTAGTATGGCAAGAGAAAATTTGTGGAGAGAATTGACTATATGTGGGGTTATGGAAGCCATTAATTCAAATAGCTATATTCAGAATATTTAATTTTTAATAGCGTGAAGGGATAAATGTACCCAATTTTAGGTGTTAAATTTCATTAGGCTGTAGCATTTATTTATGTGTGAGGAATATTTAAGGGAATAATTTCAAAATTAGTTATAAATTAAAGAAAGACAAGGTTAGTCATTAACTTTATGCAAGAAATTATTGGTGTAGTAACTTGCATCATGGAGTACACTTGTTCTACATTTTTCTTGGTGCTTTTAGGCTGTATTTTATTGTTCATAAATAAGTTTTTGCATTAACTTTTATATTGTGGGGTTTGAATGTGGTTTTAGGGTAGTTTTCTGTATTTTGGACTATCTTCTCAAAACTGAAATTCATTTTTATTGTTTATATTCTTCATTTATTTAATACAAACAGTTTTATGCTTATTATTTCGTGTATTTAAAAATGATTGCCGAGTTTTTGGTGTGATGAAGAATATTTTCTCTGTTATGGTTATGCGCTAAAGTATGTTCCACCACTTAGCATGCTGGCATGAAAGTCTGAACTCTGACTTGCACGAGCGAGCCCTGTAGCTGGGGTTTGTTTCGCTGTCTGCGATGGCCGTACTTCGTAAATAGACTCCAACATTTTTTGAGTAGGCTATGCTACAAAAATACTGAACTGATTTGAAGTAATTCAAGTTTATTTTGAAACGTTATCCAGTGAATTATTGGTATATTCATATTTGAGCTTTTATTTCCTAGGACACTTGCATAATTTTCTTCCAAAAATGTCTTTTGATTCCAAATTAGAAAACCTATTAAGTGTATTTTATTTATCAGCTAGCGTTTTTGTTTGTGTTGTGTAATTTTTAGGGTACGTTGAACGTTTGCATCCAATGATGAAATTTTCTTTCTCAGTGTGCAAGAAAGTTCTGTGTATCTCTATCTCAAAATATGTGTACGTGTTGTGGTTAGAACTTGGGATAAAATCACAGCTGTGTTTTCATTAGGCTCATAAGCAATAATATAAGAATAAAACAATTGAAAACATGACGTTAGGCAGCATGTAGGTGAAAACATTCTTCTTAGTAATTGCTGTAAGACTTGATGAAAAAAATGAACTAATATTTACATTTTGTGAATAAGGTTCGCATTGCAAATGATTCATTTCATTTTTGTCTAAGGTACTTCATCCTGATCAACTTTGACGAGAAGGAATTTTCTTTATTTTCTGCCTCACTCTTACCGCTAAGCTTCAGCTAGCTGCGTCACTTTTGTTACCACTTAGTTCAGAGGAGGGTGGATCATAAGGACACGTTTTTCTGGAATGGGAGTGTATCTATGCAAAATATTTTCCTCCAGTTTGAAGAAAGCTTGGAGCAATGCGAGTAAATTGACGTTTTTTTAAAAAATTCAGGTATTCACAATCTCTTATTGTAATATATCGTTTCCGTATCGGTGTATCGTATGAAAATGAGACTAATTTTGATGCACATGCAATGAATAATTACATTTTCAAATATCGATGGTAATCAAGTTAGCTTGATTTTTCCTGTGAATTGTACAAAAACTAAAAAATGAAAATACATCAAAAATTAACTTAACATACACATGTCTATTTTGAATTTGGTTTACTTCATTACTTCTCAATGACTGCTTTAGTGCTTCTTTTGCGTTTTGATTAAAAATGTGTTTGCATGTTATGCGTTTATATTTTTTCAACTTTGATGATCGAGTTGTCAAGGCTTAAGGTGCGAGAATTTTGAATTACACGTGTAAGTTTTTGGTGTGATTTTAGATTAATGGGTTTCTAACTTATCTCTATATTGGTATTGGTGCCTCTCAATATCAGCTTGGAAAATCGCACGAGAATATCGTTAATATGTTCATAACTAGAGTGAGGTTTTTGTTTCGTATCCTCATTTGAGGACTGTCGTATAACGTGACATTTTTTGGTGATCTTATGCCTGATTTTTATTTATGCAAATTATTTCGCTGTATCATGTACTGGAAATGGAAATTCATTCCCAGGAAGCCCAAATTCAGGTCCCGAATTTTGTTCTCTGCGAAGCAAATATTGGTGGCCATTGCAAGGTAATAAACGGAAGAGAACTGTACGCACGCTTACGTACAAGTTCTGATTTCAATACTCATTCGAAAACGCTCATGCCACCGATTTACGCCAGGAAACGTCTGTTAATTAAGAGGGTTTCTAATTTTAGGTGAGCACTTTCACTTGTGTCCAATTTTTGTGGTGTGGATTACTATGCCTTTTTTCAGTTCATTTAAAGTTAGAAGTAGTGGAAGACCACTATAAAATTTAGGAACTGTGATGTGTTAAGTTTGTTTATAAATAATTAATGTTGGACATCGGCTTTGCCCGCTAGTTCTTCGTGTAGCCTGATTGCGAGCTAGAGTTGTTGGGCCATGTCTCGCTCGCATCAACTTTTGGTGTTTGGTCTCTCTGACTATTGAACTATTTCGTGCATTCTTTACAATATTTTACTAATTATATTACTTGACATACAAATATTTCAAATGCGTCCATGAAAATACCTATTTGCTTATATATGTATGTTTGTTTTGCAAGCCGTTCAAGCCACATTCGTGGGAGAACTATCGTTCTGCAGGCGTGTAGTTGTACTTACCAACCGCTCTGAGACAACCATGAACTTTTTCCAAATCTACAATGTAACTCACATTTGAGCACGTTGCTGGTATCGGTCGTTTACTAACATTGATTGCGGCTTATCAAGAGGGGTAACCATAGGTAGCTACATCGCTTCACATCAGTTGCCGTCTTCAATGATTGCCGATGATTTAGTTTATTAAACCAATTCTTATGTTCTCTTCTTTTTGTAAACAGATAGGCAACGTGCTGTTCAAACAATTCGTTCATGAACGTGCTTGACTCACCTGTCATCCATCAACTCAGTTGAATGAGCAGGTGCTGTGGCTGCCAGGGTAGATTTCATAGGCTTATGCCGTACCAACGGCAGACGGCGTTGAAGCACTGTTAGACCCATTATTCAGTGCAAATGTGTACGTGACATGGTCTATGGTTCTCATATTTCTCATCGATTTCATCTTTAATGTAACGTATATAGGCAGATTTTGTGCGAGTCTTTTAACTCTTGTGCACAAAAGCCACTTTTCTCTGCATCTGAGTTACTCGCATCAAACTCGACAGGGAATGTTGCCAGTGGAACTCTTCTTTCAACGAAGATATTTTAACTTGGCGCACTTGAGGTAATTCAAGTACAAAACCATGTTCACAGCAAAAATCGCCTTGAGAAAATAGATGCAATAGCATGTTCCTCCCGCTTTTATTCTGTGCTACAAAGTGATCAGAGAAATAAGATTTTCAGCACATCGGATCGTATTCTTTCTAGCCTCCTAACCTAATGAATGTCTTATGAATGTCTTATGAATATAGGTTTCGGCTAATGTTATTGAAATTTTAATTATTGCTGCCGGCGGGAGTGGAGCATCTAATTCGAGCATGCCAGGTTTTGAAACCGCGAAATCCTGGACATATATAACCTTTATCAAGCGGGGAATTTTTTTCTGAAACGTTAGATATGCTTAAGTTGCCTAAATGTAATGAAAAGTGAATCTATGTATTTTCTTCAACACGGGATTTACTTTAGGGCTTACGGGTTAAAAGTAACATATGAAATTTTCTAATTCTAATCCGGCTTTAATCCGTAGTCTGATATCTTCATATTTTCCTTAAGTTGTAGNGGGGTATTTTCCTTAATCAGTCATTTTACAACATATTGGTGAAACTAAGCGACTAGCACAGTTCCACTTGCGTATGATTACTTCATATTCATACATAATTACTTCATATTCATACATAGCATGATGACTAATTTATCTCGGTAAAACAAATTTAGATGATGTGATGAACAATACTTGAATTAGGTTAGAATTTTCTCTATTACACGTCTGTAAGAAACTATTATGCATACTGTTTTGTATCACTCAGAATTAAAGTAAATATTCTTGGCTCAATTTGAATCGACGAATGTTTTATCGAGAAAACTTACATTCTCTACAGAGTGTTATTAGAAATAATTTCGACTTTATAATTCAGATATTATTCGTCCAGCCATTGGAGGGATATATGTTATGCTAAATTATCATCTACTTGATTCGATTACGTATACTTAAACAAACCTTGAAGGGTATCTCACGTATTATTTTTAACTTATCGTTCCTACTTGATTCAATTAGACATGCATAATATGCGCACAAAACAAAAACTAGGGGAACAGAAAATGTCTTTACAGTTTCAAAACATAATTTCAATGGTAATTTATAAGATTGATTTGGCTCGTTTCATAGTATACGCTGGAATAAAATAACTTCGATTACCATTTAGACTTTAGAACATAATAAGCTGAATCCCTTTATAATTAAATTTAAAAGCTGTAAAGAGACATCATAAACACCCTATGTTTCCTAATATACCGTATCAGAACCAAATTTAATAATGAAGGTAACACGAAGGAACTATTCACCCATTCACGAAACTCATTAACGTGACTCAGATTCGACTGTCGCAGCAGCGCAAATACAATCAGCAAAGACTTTAATTTGGGTTCCTAATCAGCTTAGTTATTTTATTGCATAGAAATAAAACGAAACAAATGAATCGTACGTTTGCACGCTATTGTAACGTATTTACCAGGCAGCATATTCAGTAACATCATTTTCCGTTAGCGCTGTCGACTGGCGTGCTACTAATGTAGAACTGAAAACATTGTAATATGTCTCAAAGCATTGTGCCTGTCTACGTCGGATGAATTATTTTGCCTCAATTCGCACTTTGACCGATGTTATGAAAAATAAAAGTCGTTTGTCTGCTCAGTTATTAGAATGCTCTGCGGCAACTTACAATACTCACACGTCGCACACTCTCTGCTAATAAAGTAACGATTGTATCAACAGTTTTCACATATAAATAGTTAAAAGAGCCCCCAGCTAACTATCACACTACAGATTTTGTAAGATCTCTGAGCTGTACTCGAGATGACGCGCTTTATTTGTAATTGTACGCTGAATACTCTCATCCCTGTGGATATACTACGATTTGTCGGACACCGAAATTCTGCAAAAGTTTAACGAGGGAATTTTAATAAAGTGTTGAATAAGATTATATATAACAGCCGAGGCGTTAGTCGTAAATACGTGAACGTGTATGAAGATGAAAGCGAGTTCACACAAAGAGATCTTGATCTAAGATTGTTAGTCAAGAGGCAAAAGATTTCAAATTGTAAACAGACTCGAAGGACTTAGGAGTACAGGCTATATCAGGTATGGCAAAATCGAGAAATGTAGTATCCACAGAGAGCTTTTATTTTTAATAAACCTTTCAGTTTGCTCTGCCACAATTTGTCAATCAAAAAAAGTGAAATTTTGTTTTAACGTCTCAAAAATTATAATTGCTTGTTCATATACGCTACGCTATCAAAACATCTTCAGAAAGCGCATACCTCTTCATGTGAACTGAAACATCCTCGTTCAATTATCAGAATATCTTAAAACTTCGAATGCTTAGAGCTCGGGAAAGGTGAGGGTTAAGATTCATTGATTATCGAGTGTTCTAACATAAATACACACAGATAGTAAGCTGTAGTAATAACAAAATTACACTAAGGACATATAGTTTCAAATTCAGTACACAAAGACTTTCTGGAATGATCATCGAGTCAATAGACTTCAACTTTCGGTGGCAGCTTCAGCCGAACCATTAGGTACTTGTCATGACTCACACGAGTGTCATGTACCAGATGAGCTGCTACCTGTTGACGACGGTCAACCGACACTTGCATAATACGTGCTGGGCAGCATGCAGAGGGCGTTAGCATTAGTCTGATTGCATGTCCATGCTGATCGAACAATAAATTCTATAATCAACGGTTCGCTAAATCAACAGACTCGCTTGCTAACTCGGCGATTCACAACCGTTGACTGAACAATTACTTATACCCGTCGCCGGTCCGTGGCTACTAGTTACATTTGTTCACAGCATTATGAATAGAGGTGCGGTGACTTGCTATCTAGAACAACACTAGTCTACACCATAGCTCTACCACCAGTGCAGGCCTAGTGCCTAGCACTTGCAGCTATTTATATGCTATTGCGACTATGGCACTCCACCCAGAATATACAGTGTTGTTTCCTTATATTTTTCGAAATGCTTACAATATACACTGTCAAGTGCAGTATATCTTTTCAAATCCAAAATAATAACAGAGGACTCTGTTGAAGTACTTTGATATTGTATACAAGACAAACGTGAAAAACGGTCAGGAAACCCAGCTCTGACTAAACTAAGTAATATTACGTACACATGTGAAAATATAAAGATTTCAGTGAAGTACTTTTTTGCATTTCGCGTGCGTACACCAAAGAGGAAATGGTAATGAGGATGAGAATGTGAAAAATTAGCGCCGCAGTCAACAAGTGTCAGGCATTTGATTAGTTACATCAAATTCCCAACAAAAACGAAGTTATTTCATTAAAGACCAAATAAGAGCCCGTGCCCTCAAGAGTCTACTAAATATAGGTATTCGTCGTTAGAGGACCATGCTCATTAGTCTCGTGGTAAATAAAATAGGTACAACAGAGCTTCCTAAATACGATCTATACGAGGTGCCGGGTACTTATGGTCAGAATAAAATGATGACACGAAAAAATAAGATTCATTCAACTTAATTATACATTTGCATTGCATTAATAATAAGGCAAGAAAATACTTTTTCATCAAACGAAACTAAATATGTTTGCAAACCTCAATAAATGAACTTTTTTCAAAATATACTATAATATGCATACTATTTTACCATGCAAGATTGAATCAAATTAAATACCGTTGATTTCGTAAAAATGAAGGAAATTGATTATGCAAGTTTTTCGTATTAGCTACCACAAAATTCCACGAAAACTCTACTTGATACGGAAAATTTCGTATATTTTGCATTCTTGAATATAAACAAAAACCATCCCTAAACAGGTGTTTTCTACTGTAGGTAGCAACAGATACCTCTACAAAGTTTAATTCTCCAAAAAAATCAGCTGAAGACAGACTACCCCAGTATGATCCCTTCCTTGAAACCAAACGAAGCTCAATGATTGTTTATTTAAAGACCTCAGAACCTCCATGTAGTCAAGATACGCTGAAGGACAATCCCCTTCAGTGCATTACCCTAGCAAGGACATTTAATCACTGATAACAAACATAAATAATATACCTTGGGGTATTGTCCGCATATCGTGAGATGGTCCACGAGCCGTCTCACAAAAACCACTAGCGCTCGTCAATACCAGCGCGCCGTTGTGACGAAGATGTAATGAGGTATTTGTTTCAGAGTCCAGGAGCTGTCGAGAGTTTGCTCGTGCCACGTCATGACAATGGACAATTCCTCAAAACCCAAGCTTCTCGGAAAATCCATCATAGTACGAGACTTGATCTTCAAGGGGACGCGTCAAGGAAAACAAGTCCGACAAACATTCTGGTTTTGAGCACTGACCCTTGCAAGCACTGAAAACATTTTTCTCATCTAGGGCTTCCTTCACTGTAGTGGTGAGCGTGATGGCCTCACAGCCGAAAGGACCAGGGTTCGAGCCTCTGCTCAGGTGGGGCTTTTCACGTGACCAAAGAGTACTTCCCTTGGAAAAGGAAGTTAAAACCACACATTCCTCACCACACCAGTAGTTGAAAGGCATTTAAAACCCTACGGTAAAACTTGTTGGAATAAATAAAGGTTCTTCACGAAACAGCAACAAATAAAGGTTCTTCTTCAAGTGCGTACATTTAGCAAATCTTCCTGTAACTTCCGATTTCATCACAGTAAGAAGCACTCTCATTCTCGCACTGTACCCAAAGCGCACTCTCGCTTATCTGAAAACTATTTAAAAACCTGTTCTCTTCCGCATCTCAGTTCTAGTTACACCAAGGTGCGGTTCTCCTACAATAGTTCTCAAATAACTTAGTTCAAACACGTTCAACCGTCTTCCTGCTCTCAGAAAGGGTTTTCACATTGCATCATATCCACGGTTCATTGGGGGTAAAGAGAATGAAACGCATCCTTTTGCATAAGACATTAGTTAAGAAAGAATTAGAAGCGTACGAGACTCAAACCCGACTTTAAAATAGTCACCCAATGTGTTACGATTGGTCCAGCATAACACTAAAACCCGGCTCCTATTGCTTGCTTGCTTGTTTGTTATCTTGTGTGCTAGCTAGAGTGTAACCGCACACACTTAAGCTATAAAACTCATCTCTCAGTAATTAAATGAGTTTTTTCAATCGTATCATGATTACGGTTCATTGAGGCTAAAGTGAATGGAGTATTTTCTTTGGCTTACGGTATTTAGCATGAAATAAAGAATCACCATCAGAAGCTGAAACGGGAGTTTAAAATAGTGACCCATGGGATTGAGAGTAGTCTAGCTTATATTAAAGACCCCTGTACTTTAAGACCACTTGCAATGCTTCCCACGCTTGGTATCCCTATCCAAAACTCAATTTGAATTGAGTTTTCTATAACGAAAAAATCTTTATCTAACCTTTGTCCACTTTTAAAAAGTTCTCACCCCTTTCATCACTACACTCACATTTAAACGAACCGTTTAATTTCCATTTATAGCACACTCGCCAATATTCAGTAATTAATTTCAGCACTTTCTCAGAAGCAGCTACTAAACAGCGCTATGTGACGAGCAGAAAGTAATATACTCAGCTGATACCGATCAACATTCGCTTCACTGAGCACACTGTTTCTATGGCAATCACGTTTTACGCATTCAAGCGGCCAATTAACAACGGCATTACAACAACTCTGTCTCATCACCAGCCGCACCAGAACCTATTCGGCAAGGTCTATTCTGATACCCGCTCCACTGTGCTCGTATAAATTCACGGCAACTATTGAGCAAGATTTTATTCGCACTTTAGAATGAAATCCCTCGAGCTACTGACGTTTTTAACATACAACAGAAATGAAATGCAACATCAAACATAAACACTCTGTATTAATAAAAAATATACGAGTGGGAAAAATGTTCTGTTCCACCTGAAATGAAAACAATGGTTCTGAATAGCCACAATTTTCAAAATACACTAGGAGTGTACTAGGAGTTATTTTAGGGGCCAAATTGAAACACTGCAAGTAGACTATGGAAAAAATATAATAAATAATAAGTATGCAAAAGGTAAATACAAAAATACCAAGAGCATATAAACTTGGGTACACACAAATATGCCCTCTTAAATAAAGTGATGGAAAGTTAGAAAATCGTTCTTGTTAAAGAAAAGGCATGACAAACCAATTATCGAATCTAGGAATAATTTCCAATTTTTTCGTTAAGAGTTAAATAAGATAAGATATCTAAACTGGCACAAGTAAAACGAGGAAAAGACCATCCATGGCGCTATTCGATTGTCATACATATGAGAATGAGTACTAGAAGAAGGAATAATTCATGGCGTACTGCAGACTTCCACTTAAACGTGAGTAATCATCAAATTCTTTTATTGCATTTTCTACATTTCCCTCTATGATAGAGGTACGCAGAAAACTTCAGTGACGGAGGAAAGCATGCGGTTAACTTCAATCCATCTCTATATTAACGAAGAGAGAAATGCATGGGTGATAGTAGAACCCAAGCCAATCAGGCTTTGGTCTTTCCAATCTGAGAGTAGAAACCTCGTCAGCGGTGCAGGAATGTAAGTAAGCACTGCCTAGAAAAAGCAGTTCGTAACTTATGTGGAGGTATGTACCATTGAAGGTTACCGTAACGTATGCAATTCTTAGTAAATATCCTGATAGCTCTTTGTCCCAGGCGGGATCAAGTCCCAAAGTTAACTAAACTTCACGATGACTCCCCTTCTTAGGCGAGTCACCTTCTCGCCAAGGATCGCTCACCAATTCTTGTTACCTACCATCCAAGGGTGCAAGACATGTGAGATTCTCCAGTACTTCCACCATTCGATATCATGTCATCCACACCCGATGGGGTGAATGTTATTACGAAGTGCAGCTTACGATTGGGAAGCATTGAGGGAATAATTTCCAGACTATCACAACAGAAATAATTAGTAAGTTTAAAAAATCGATAACTTTTTCGGCACGAAACATCTACCCTCAGTCTCAAAATTCATGATTTACCAAAGGCTGAAATTTCGAAATATTTGCACAACTATTCAATTTGACAACTCAAACGCGCGTTATTTTTATAATCATGATACTACACTTCAAAATAATACTCTATATAATAGTTTAAGGACTTTAGTAAGCTGCTGATTAGTTAGAAGAGAGTGATGAATGTGAGGTTTTAAGTATAACTATTTTAACGACGTAGGCACAACCACAACGTTACCCAAACTGCCGCATATTTACCTTGAAAACTAAATCACATGTTTAATAAATAAATATTTAAAGTTCACGACCTCCGCTCAATATCTCAAGAAGACATCCTCAGATATTAAGTAATACAAAAAGTGTACAAAAATGAGCACATACGAACGAACGTCGTGGGAAGCTGCATCTCTGAATAAATAAAAACTGAATAGCGAGACGTCTACACTGACGAGCTCCCAGAACCTGGCAAGGCTAGGCCACAGGGAAGAGTCATTTGAATTGAGTACAAAAGAAAAAACATACTAATTCTCAAACCTCCAAGAAGTTAAGCAAAATGTAATTCGTCAACAACAAAACAAAGAACATCTGAGTAACGTGTAGGAAAAAGAAGATACCCGGGAAGGAAAGAAATACAGAACTCGCAATTGAAAATACTGGAATCTTACACCTATTGTCTCGACTCTAGAGAGGGTGTGAGACACAGAAACATAAACCCACGGTGCGTAGTAATTGCCGCTAGAGAATAAAAAAAAAATGGATGAAGTGCTTACGGTATTATTTTCAACCTCGGATCTTACTGATAAATTAAATTCCATGCGTAACTGCAAGAAACAGTTTACCGAACAATAAGAACATGAAACGCTGATATTTTAAAACATTTTATTTCAATGGCGGCTGTTGTACCAAAAAAGAGACACTACCGTACCACTCACACTTAAGCTCCCCCAGCTTTGAAGAAGTACTTCACGGTGCGAAGAAAACAAGATAATACAGCGGCTCAAAATGGGAACCGTCACTTGTGAAGTGAACGAGCTATTCTGACGAAATCGTACCGACAATCGAGTACTCTATATAAGACATGCCCGCACACTCAGCGCTCAACTCCAAGACGAAAAAGCAGCAGTAATAGCACATCCCCTACAACGTGACTCCATATTCAAAATGCAGAAACTTCTGGACCAAAGCAACACATCAACAGACGCGTTGGTCGAAATTTGCAACATCTGAAACTTTCATTTTTCTCGGTTAGGTTCACATCAATAGGACTTGAGTTGCTCATTGAAACTAAGGTCCAAATTTCCTCGTGCTCAGACCGACAATGAAGCAATGTTTTAGTTGCGCATTGCTATGATCCAAATAGTCTCGAACAACGCTTTACATGCATGCGCGAAAAAAGAACAACTGAGAACAGCTTTTCACAGAAAAAACTACTCAGAGTCATGGTTCGTTTCCATTAACAAATCGTGCACAGAAATGACACTCAGTATTACACATATGATTAAGATAAGTTTACCAAAGTATGCAATTTTGAAGTTCAAAAATGAATTTAACCACAGATAAAAAAGAAACCGTTAGAGATAAATATCGCAATGCGAATGGAATCGTTTCAAGTTTCGATATCAATTATTCATCACGAAAATTCTACACAACAGGTCTAAATAATCATTTATCCTAGAAAAATATTCATTTCCCCAGTTGCTGGCATTAAAATACAAGATTTTAGGTCTAACTGTCAACGTAAGATTCATAAATAATCAGTTAATAAACTTTATCCAATACACGATGAATAGCTCAAACAACAAGTATGATAGAGGAGTCCCATGCCCTATTATTTAAGTGGTAATACGGAAGCGAGTAGCCGACTGGTGAAGTGAAAACATGGAAGAACAAATTTATTCTAAAATTGATCATGCACTATCAGGTTCATACAACACCACCACAAGCCTTTTTAATGCAGCTGACAAAACCTGTGTATTTTTTCTGCTGAAGTATACCATTAGCCATGGGTACGCAACAGACCGATATTATGCAAATTTGGGTTCGAATTCTTTCCATATCAATATACCACTTTTCAAAAGGAAAGCCTCGGCACTTATGAGTGTTTGAAGAGGAGTAGATCGACAAAGCACATTTGAATTTCAAGTACTGTACACAGCTTACATCAAACTTTTTGTAAATAGTTTTATAAATTGTAAAAGAAGAATATGAGCTTTGGTTTCAACACCAGGTAAATTTCAAAAGATAAAAGCAGTTCAGTAAAACTTTACTGTCGGACAACAACGCAGGAGCAGATTAGAGAATTTAAACTTTTTTTGATACCAATCAAAGATACTACTACTCAGAATCGAGCGTTTTTTTACGATTTTCAAAAACATGGGGAAATTGTATTCCATAACATAATGTTATAAGTTTCAGTAACAATTTCAATGATCATTTTAAATAGCATTTATTGAAGCATACCTACCACGTAGAATATTGAAATTTAGACATATAAGATTTGTTTACACGACGCTAGATTTAATACTGGAGGATAAGAAACATAATGAGCTAATTTGAGAGACACGGGAAGCGAAAATGGAGCGCATTAAGACGGAACTGGATACCGGACATGTGCAGTGCAAGTCCGCGAGAAACGTTCTCTTGTGTGAGATGCTATAGAAATATTGCGAGTGTCGGGTTGAAGGAAGGAGCCGTTGGGAGGCACCAAGCGTTTATGTTGGTACCAGGTCAAGAGTATGTACTGGCTGGAATTGGAAGCAGATGCGACGCGTATGTATCAGAAACAGATCCTCTGTGTTACACGAGCGCCTTGTACCAAAACTGCGGAAGGGCGTCAAGATCACTAGTGGCAGTAAGGAACCCGCAACGAGGCTACAGAAGTAATTGTCCAAATGGGCAAATGGGCAGAAGTAGAAGGTTGCTACAAGTGAAGGACGTCAATACTAGGTTGCAGGACGCCTCGTGCAGTTCGCTGCCGTCCCCAGAGCAGACAGAGAACATTACACAGGCGCTGGAAGGTCCTCTCCAGACTAGACTTCACTCGCACTTCATTCCTCGTACAGGACCCTGCACTATTTGCTGTGGGCACACAAGAAATTAATCTCACTAATCTCAGCCACGGTTTATACCATAGGATAAATTTACTCTAGAAAGTGAAAGTAAACTAAATGATTTTGACAAAGAAAAAACATGAACCATGGTATCAAAATAGAAGAAGGCATGATGAAAACTAATAAGACGGTCGAAAATTTAGGCTTGAAATGAATCGTCAACCTTAAGTGTATCTCATTGAAAAAGGCAAACGTGAAAAGCTGGTAATTTCCGGGTATAAAAATACATCCTCCACATACACGACAAGAGTTCAACACAAACTCAGCAGCCGTAAGAACATTTGAGCCATGACATGGAGTGGGTTTATGAGGGTTTATTGATATACCAAATGTGAAGCACCCATCGCTGTAGAGTGTTCCTGGAGGATATCGTTTCATTAAGGGTGGAATTCTAGCCGAGCAAATGAATGAATTTGTGCCGTAATGCACCGGTGATAAGGACCAATACTGACATGTTGTTGCTCACCGTCTACGCGATGCGCCATATTATGCACTCAAACTGATCTCTCAAAATCAGAAAACTTCAAACGGCCAAAAATCCGAATACCTTAGATTTGCATCAGTAAAATATGAATTCAAAAAACTTATCTTGTGAAAGAGAATAAAGAATGGTCCTCACTTACTCTGAACACCAATGTAGATGTATCGGGTTTAGAGTACCTCGGGTAGAGTTGAACAGCAGAATACAACGCTACTGGAAATGTCAGCATACTCACCTCGGCAGGGTTATAAAAAATCTCTGAGCTACTTAATGAAGGCTAGTGTTTAAAAATTTCAGGCAAACCGATCAAACTTTCTGCGAAAATTATGCACCAAATTTGAGGTAAGCCCCAGGTTGATTTTCCTATTTTAGGTTCGCACCAAAGTGCAAGCACACCGTTATCCCTGGCGCACGATGTACACAAGTCCAGGGCGGAAAGTCTTTTGCCCTAGATATACACTTAAAATAAACCCTGAGACAGTAACAATAACGCGTCTGAAATTACTTTTCTTTTTTTCCCGTATCATCTCTCCATAAAAATCATTCCAACGCTCAGATTTCAACAAAAATCGATTGCTGAATCTTAGAAAATTTATCAACAGTTTTTGAATCTCGTGTAACTCCTGAGGAGAATACGATAATGATATCTTCACTCACCTTTTTGTAATACGCCGGAGTGAGATAATGAAACCATAAAATTC
Source organism: Orchestia grillus (assembly GCA_014899125.1). NCBI lineage: Eukaryota > Metazoa > Arthropoda > Malacostraca > Amphipoda > Talitridae > Orchestia > Orchestia grillus. Next base: position 12,919 of record VOMN01047760.1, on the reverse strand, counting down.
TTCAAGTCTTCACATTTTTTAGCAACAAGCTCCACATCGTAGGTTCCATAGAGAAATAAAATTGAAAATAATAACAGAAGACAGCGTAGGAATGCAAATTACGCAGGAACAACCCATGGTACATCAAACTAGTACATACCTCGCTGAGCTCCTCCTTGGTTTTGTCCTCCAACCGCCTGATGTCCTCCATAGTAAGGCCGTGCCACCTGTCCATCCAGCAGAACACTTGCCTTCGGAGGACACGCACCACAAACGGGGTTAATGCTCACCGTAGTGACAGGTAATAGCCAATAAACGACAAAAATATGCCAGACTAAAATCTCAAGTTAAAATAGAGTGTGCAGAAGTTAGTTTTACAATGTTTCGTTTTAGGTACGAGTCCATAGTTCGAGTATCTCACATCGCCAGTTAAAACAAGCAGCCTAATAGCAATGCCCCCCCCAACACTCAGCTTTTGCTTATAAACCTTGCCATTGACACGTATGAACTTCCAAATGTTATTTTAGTTCGTAAGTTTTCAACTCGCTTCTTTAGTTATTGTTCGTCATTTTTCACTGATTGTATTACTACGCCATATACACGCAACTTGTAATAAATAAATAATTCAAATATTTCTAATGAACTCCTCGTACATGAATGCTCAGTAAAGAGCGCCATCGATACGCGTTCAATAGTAAGACAGAGAAGCAAGAAGCTCGTAGCTTTATTCCATTGCCCACAAACCTGTGGAAGTTGGTGAAGAGTCTGCGCTCGGCATCTTGGATGATTTTCTCTACCCTGTTCTGGAGACCAAACCACTTAAATTCGCACGTCACCAGCTTGTAGCAAGTCATCACCGGGTCAGCCTGTGAAAGATTGTACGTCTTTAGCACACCGAGATCGTAGAACAAAGTTCTAACCCAAAACAACTAACGTACTAAAATCGTTTGCCGCGGGACAAATGAACTATCAGCGTTCGTAAGTGACAGGAAAGTAATTTGAATGAACATCATTGCAATCAAGTAAAAGAACGTCATTTCACTTATTATTCTACACACAAAACAAAGAAACAAGACTGTACGTAACGTCTCTTGCTGTATAAGTCCGGTATTTAAAGCGGAAAAACCATCCTTTATCCGTATCTATAGAGCTACACCGTACTTTAAAACATTCGCCGGTTTCGCATTGGTGAACCAGAAACAGCACGATCACAAGATATGGGAGAATTGCTCCTAAAGACGCCACGCACCTTATCCTGCCATCCTTTGCCAATGAGAGGCCCCCTGCCGGTCTTCTCACTCTTGAATTTGGTAGGATCTTCCGTTGGCTTGTAGTCAGCCGACTTGACGGGGTCGTTGGCTATGTCTATCATGACTATCTCCCGCAGCTTTAACCGCTCTCCGGTCAACTCGTGTGCCTGCGACCAACAGCACACGTGGGTATTATGGACGAGCTTTATTTATGATAGGCGCATCAGGTCACGCCAACAAATAAAAATGCCAAGCAATGTGAGCTGTAGGAATGGGGTGATATCTTGAAAATATTGTCCTAGTGAATGATCGCACATAGAAGTTTCACAGAATAAAATTATTCGTAGTGCCTATTTTACTGGATTTTATTATATTTCTCTTCCACATACTGATTTATGCAGCTAGAGATGAGATGAATGAGTTGCAACAGTGACAGGTTTGTCATACGTAAAATACAGCATGACACCAATAAAACCTTCATATTGAAAAATGGCGAGAAAATCAACACTTTGCCTCCGGAATAGGTCATATATGGTACACGCGATCATCTAACCTAACTTAATGTAACCAAAGCACTATCGTGTATAAATACAAATTTTCGAGTTTTCGTTAAATTTGTGTTCATCAATCGAATAAGCTAGTTTTGATCAGAAAGAAAATTGATAGAGTAACCAAATTTGTGAAACCAAAATCTTTCATTTTTACATTCACAGAGATATTTGTTGGCATGTAATTTTACATGTGTAGATAATCGTGGACAAAGTGTTAAACTAATGAAGAAAAAAATGAAGAAAACTAATGAAATTCAGGCAATGAGAATTGTTAACTGAGGCTGCATATCAACAATTAAAATTTTAAAAAAGTTTAATTTGATCAACCATCATTCAAAAAATTCCCTTCCACTTCTCAAATGAAATTAATTGCCCATAATTGAAGAAAGATACACATAAGCTTTATGTTCTACAGGTGAGGTAAGAATATCTGCACATTTGTTAGTTTATTAATAAAGGTGAAATAAAATGAAGAATGAGAAAAGTATTTTAAATTTGAAACAAGAAATAAGATTGCATTTTCACCTAAAAATAAAAATATGTTTGTTTAATTCTTCATTTCACTAACCCTACAAATGTGCCTGATCATCTTGGCGCACCCTGTATAAACAATGTAGAAATGCATGAAAAATTTATTCAAGATTTTCTTAGATCTTTATATATTCCGAACAGATGGCTAATACAATATTCACCATTTTATGCAAAATTATGGATGCTATTAGACAAGAGGGTACGCATGGCTTGTGCAAAAAATCTATACAACTTTCTAGTTGTTACTCAATGAAAGCTCTTTATAGGAAGATTTTTAACTCAGAAATAAAATATTGTTGAGCATGAGCCATTTTTAAAACTTGAAACAGTATCAAAAACCATCAAGAACAAGACAACTACTTTTTACAGTTGAAAATATACGTAAAACTCGCGAAAACCTACCTTCAAAGTAGCATGCTAGATCTTTGGAATAAAGTAAATTTAATGCAGACTCGAATTTACAAAATATGAAAAGCTGAATCCTTTCTCTCAGGCACTACTTCTACCTTTAAAACTAATTATTACTATTATTATGTCTCAAAGTAAGAACCAGTAAGTAAAGTATGCTATCACAAAAAGCAGCATACAATAGCAATGACAGACATTGTAACCACTACTAATCACAGCTCACTGCCCAAAATGACCTTCAAGAGCTAAAACTCTTCTCATTCAGATCCACTCCGTCTTTTACTCCGACTCTCCACTCCGTACTTTTAATTGATAACCCGAAATTTCTCAAATGCGCACTCGTTTATTTACTTGGTCATAAAACATGCAAAATTCACCAAATTTCTCACGCGAGAGGGACAAATCCCTCAGATCCTTTTAATCAGCATTACATGTAATTTTAAATCTGCTTTTTCACAGATAAACGTGCTGAACCATGATTGACAAGTGATAAGAATGCTATGACTAAGACTAAATTAATAAATAAATTGTAAGAAATACAAATTTTGATTTATTCCCCAAAAAACATCAAAAATGAATCTGCAGATTCTGGAATGAGTATCATTCTTATCAACAGACTAAAATGAGGGAGAAGTGGTTGATAGAGATGGACCTACAGGCAATATTAAATGTTGCACGATCATTTAAAAATCTTAAATCGCTTACGCATTCAAAACCAACATTAATTTATTTTTAGAATCGCACTCTGACACCGACTTAATTGAACATATTCAAATACCCCAATTGTTCTGAAATTGGTTAGCAATAGGTACGTTGATGCGTCTACTTATGTGCAAAACTTGTTTTGATTAACACTTAAAACCCTTGTGTTATCTTACAAATTATCAACCAAATTCTCTACACTAGGTACTCGCTAAATTGACGGAAGAAAATGACACTGAAAAATATCGTGGAAGGCCCAAAACGTATCTGTTGGTTGCCCAGAATATTTTATACGGTATTGTCGTAATCCAAAAACGACATGTGTCAAAGGCTTCCAAAATTATCCTAGAACACAATCTTAGGCCTTCCATACAGAATATCTAGGCCTGCCACCAACGTCAGATTCCCACTCCACACTTTTATCTTTGTTTAGGGTTTGTTTAGTTGAATTACGCAGAGAAACCTGTTGTACCACGAACCTAGCGTTGCGTTCATCTCTCTCCACAGGGCTTTCAGGGAACTAATACTGGTAGTTGAGGGACTCGCCACCCAGAGCGCATCTCAGAAATACCTAAAAAGTTGACTGAAAAACCTGTAGAGGGGGCTAAAATGAATAACTAGTAGATCCAAGGAAAAACAGGTTCTTCACTTTACAATCACAACAAACAATTTTGCGATGTCACCAAAACGCATCTGACATCAGAGAAAGGAAGGTTCACAAGGAATCTAATTCCAAGGATAAAAAAAAGAACCAAAGCCACCAAGATCACACTAAAAACCAAACGTTTTAGATTTACAAAAATCTATCTTCACGGATCTGAAAAGGAAATCAAATTCATACATAAATTACAAGAAAACGATATATAAGGAAAATATGACCCCCATTCATTAAAAATTTGTAACAAAAAATATAAACCTAATCCACTGTACACAACTTCACAGGCGATCTACATTCACTTCTCCAGCCTATGTTTAAAGATGTAAAGAGATTCTAAAATACGGAACGCTCCGAATCTAAGCCATGGAAATTTGAGGACTTAAAAATGTGAGCTATATTGTTACAGTAATCTCTAGTTGAAGAAATAGGCGGTTTCGTTAAAAAAAACTGTCCCGTTCGAAAAGAGAAGGTGCGCTCAACACAGAGCGGTCTATTTTCGACGTTGACGGTTTTTAACGAAGCTGCCAATCTCTTCAATTAGAGATTACTGTAAAAATAATGACGAGATTTTTAAATCCACAAATTTCAATCGTTTTGATTTGAACCGATCTGCAGCCGAGCTTCTTACTCAGGAATCCTTTTACATCTTTAAACATAGGCCGCAGACAAACGAATATGGAACACCTACGAAGTTGTGTATGGTAGACTCGGTTTTGTACATTTATGTCAAGAATTTTTCATAGGGATTTCATATTTTGCTCACATAGTTTTCATATTTTATGTACATATCTCGTTTTTTCGAGTTTGATACTATTTTCATGCAATTATGCTTTTTAAAATTACATCACCCAAGTTACCCCAACACAAAAAGTGGATAACCCAAATCTGCGTTTTCGTGTATAATTGAGAGAGTAAACATTCACAACCCAACTAAGAATAGAGACATACCACCAATTCAAAACAATAAAAATGTGATAAAGATGACTACTGTCAAATGGAAATGATCAGACCATATCAGGAAACTCACTAAATATGTCTATTTAAATTTAAATATATCAGTACCTCTTTGAAAATTTTGAATATCTGTACTCTATACCATCCCAAGCTTATAAATTTTGTTAGCTAGGTTTTTCTGAGTAACCATTAATTTAAGCACTTCGGGAACTAGGAGCAAAATTCAAAGGTTCAGATTCTCAGGAACGTATTCTAAATTAGCTAGGTTGTGTCAGAAAAGATAGTTCGTTAACGGTGATTCAGAAAATTGGATATTTGACACGAGATTTACTGTCATATGTTATGGCAAGGAACGCTATTGTAAAATAAAAGCGCGAGCAATACAATAATTTAAACTTAATTGATCTTCTTTTCTGGTACACGTGTTTGCATCTTCAGCTCTTGGGGCTTCCAATCTAACAATTCACATGTCAGCAAACCTGCCATCCTTCCAGGGAAAATAAGGCGTTGAACGGCCACGAGACTGAGCTGTCAATTTCTGGTTTGTTTCGATAAATGAATGCATGGTTACTGCAGGTACCACTAATGCAGACCTTATCAAACAAACGCTACCTCAATTCTGACATGCAAGAAACAGATAGACCACTGGTGATGCTGTCAGGACTGACAGTGTTAAATGAACCTAGTTTAATTTACGCAACACCGGGTTTACCTATGCCTAATTCAAACATAAAATGCTTCACCAAAGAAACTGATCGCACCATACCGTCCAAGACCACAAATGACTGAACTGGAATAGATACCCGTGAATGAGGGCATTCCCTCTATGCCCCGGTGTGTCGTGGGCAAGCGTGACCCCCCACTTACATTATCATGCGTGTTGTTGCCCGGCAAGTGCAGGGTCTCCACCGTAAGGACGAACTGCCCTTTCATGTACTTGTTCTGAGAGACCCAAACAAAGAACCATGCACGGCATTAATATGGGCCACAAACCTAACGTCAGAAGCAGGCAGTCAACGGATGCAGAAAGTGTGTATTATTATGCAACTAAAGACGAATACGACGGATGCAGCAACGGGTCAAGGCGCTGTACTCGAGCAAATATTTCTGGGGTTAATTAGGCGGCGGACGGCATGCGAATGCAATTCTAGTGCGCAAACGAAAGCCTTGGTCAGAATGTGAACTGCTTAACAGTCCGAAATATTGATCAAAAGTTACGATAATAAATTGATCACACTAGACCAAGCGGCATTGGCAAACGGGGCTCACTCTGCTTGGACATAACTAAACTTCTTCTCACCTCGACCAGTTCAAGCGCCCAAATTGCACTTTCCAGAAGAATAGTCAACTTTATATTATTTTCCTTATACGGATGAGTTCGCAAAGTTCATGTCATGAGTCCACATATTAATTCAATTGAACTTTTTTCTAATAGTTTGCGCACTAGGTTTGCAAGGTTTTTTATTACGGGAAGAGAGAACAAATGAGATAATTAAAAAGTAATCAAGACGGATGAGTCGAGCATCAATAATACAGTTCAGCAGTCCACACGAGCCCGGGTGGACTGCCACAAAAGAACTGAGAGAAAAATGAGAGTATTATTAAAACAAATAATGTACAGTAAACGTGCAATCTGAACACGGATTTTTTCAATACCAGAAATGCTTTTCACGTAAAAAACTGTACATGCACAAACTTGGTTGCATTAAAACACGAACGTTGGATGATAGGTGTGGATATAATTTTTCAATTGGAGATTCAAACTCTAAAAACAAATAAAGCCCGCACAAATAAATATAAATTGTACAATAATCACCAGAAATACCCGTTACTCCAGATCAATTATTACTCAATTAATAATGAAAATATATCAAAAGCCAAAAATTGGTGTCGAGCAATAATTTAAAAAAATAATAGATATTGATTCGATAATGCTGAGCATTAGATAAATCGAACGAAGCTGACGAGTTATCATTGCACATAGTAATGACCTTTTGGCCATGACACACAATGCAGTCTTTACTCGATATGATAAGCCCATCGTTGGAAGTGTGCAGCAATGCAAGTGTACACTTCATTGTACATTCATGGAGTGAATAGGTTCATTAATGCATAGACCGTTTCCAACATACCAAGTCATGTGCTCAGTGAAGCAGACACCTCTATTTCGTAGGTGTGAAATAAATAGCACGGAGAGCACATCTGGTCGCACATCACATGGACATGCCGGCGCTGTGGCAGCCGCCGTTCTGAGAAATTCATAAAACTAATCAAATCTCAAAATAACCGCAGGCTGCGCAGGTACTGACGAGACAAGAGTACAAGACATTAGATAAATAAAATTAAGTGGACATTAAGGAAAAATGGCGGTTTCCCCGTCTGCGCCAACAAATTTCATTTTGTGTCGCTATTTGTGTTTAAATTATATTCTTATTCACGCACTTGAATGCTTCTCGGCTCCTACTCTCGAGAAATTTTTATTGGATGCGAGTTTTTTCTTCGAACGTTGGAGCCCGAACATCATCGGACAACCGCCTACTGCTTCTTAACAAGCACTTCGGTCATAAGAACGAGCGAGTATCGTTAATGGGAGCAACTTCATAAATAACGGTACCGATATTAACATTCCACATATTGCAGTATGCTTACACTAATCAAAACTTGCTCGGTATTTCATTGTTTCGACAGTCGTGTCGCGTGTTCAGCTGGGTTAGATTTTAATTGCACTGTATTGAGTTGGCTTTGAAAACGGTTGATTTCAAATGGAAATGTCATTACGAACGAGAAAAAAACCTCGGCAAGGACGAAACGCAAGGATAAAAGAAAATGAGCACTTGCTGTTAATTTGGGCTCAAATATACATGCTAATGAAGTACATAGCGACTGGCATGCGGCGACACTGACGCCCCGTGGAAATTACATTAAGCATTCGCACACGGAAGTATGTACACTACCTACTGACACGTTAGTGGAGAACACAAACAACGCGCAGCCAAGACAACAACAATAACACCGATAACTACACACTCACTCACAGACGAGTCCAAAGAGAATTTGAGAGCATCAAGCACGAGAAGAAGAAGAAGCAAGTCAAAAGAGTAAAGCGTTAGAAGGAGCGGGCACGTGAGCGGGCCATGTACAGCAGCGTCTGCAAACAAAGGTTCGAGTGATGAAGACGATCATGCAGTCGGTGTGTGGCACTCACATTGGTGAGCTCGCCTTTGCCTGGAGCGTGCAGCGTCTCAATGGTGATGTGAAAACTCTCTTTCATATAGCCTGGGTTCTGGGGGAGAAGTCTGCAATTAGGTATAATGCATCGAAGACAGCGTCCAGAGTACTACACCTTTGCGTTCAATAGAAACACACGAGTACAACCATATGAAATAATGTAATAGAACACAAATAAAATAAATTAAGCAAGAACGAAAATCAAAATGGATAAATTTCTTTCAGAAATGAGTTATTCTTGTATTGATCAGGTGCGCACAGCAACAGTTGAAAGACCTGCTTCTGTTCAAGAAAATCAGAACATCTTAAAGTGCAGCGTTCATTAACTCTAAAATTAAGAAAACCTACTGAAAATTGTTGAACAAAGTATAAAGCTATGAGAGGTTCAGGAGAATCGAAACTTTACGGCCGAGCAGTGGACTAAATTCTGTCTGAAATTCCTTTCATTCATGAAGAAACCTCACAACCAAAAGTTTTTCAATTATTCTTCCAAATATGAAGAGATAGATTATACATACACACATTAACATCTAATTTGGTCTAATCAGAGCAAGAGGATAATATGTCAATTCTGTCTCAGACATCTCAAGATACAGAACTTAAATAATCTCTTTTTCCCATTTTTTTCTCACAAGGATAAAGTTCATGACGGATGCAAATGTCAAGTGTACGTGAAACCTATGCTTAGTCAGTACCACCAACAGGATCAAAAGATTAGATATGAAACAAAGAAGCCTGACGAAAACTCACCGTGATGACTGTCTTGCAGTAGGGGTAGGCATTCCAGGCTTCCTCATGTACTTCCAGAGAACCTTCGGGCGCCAACATTCGGATAAATGCGGGCACTTTGCTGCACAATACAACATGCACACACTCAGTCAAGGCTTGGTACCTTCAAATTACAGCTGAAACTCGTGACTGAATGCATAACACGAGTGCAAAAGGCTCTGCAACCAACAAGATTTGCCATGAAACGTTATACTGTAAAACTTTCTTTTCAAGCATTCTGTATTTCAATACATATCGCACTGAGAAACTTTAGACCAAAATCTTACTGCAACATATTGGATTTTGATATCTAAAATGAAGTAGGAAATATTTCAGCATCTGAAGATCTCATCGCTTAACTCTTTGAATGGAGTGATAAGTACAACCCAATTTCCAGTAAATTTTGTAAGCAGCCACACTTTAAATGCACATATTCATGACAGGGACCAATTAGATATACCTACTCCTATTATATAGAAAATACAGTTAAAGTATCAGAAACGGCATCTGTGAAGGACATTTCTGAGATTATGATTGGCACAGTCGTCAAGCTTGTACGCCTTCACATTTACTGAAGAAATGATGCTGTCATGTTCAGCACTGAAAACCAAAATTTGCTGATATACAATGGTACACTGAATCACAAATAAAGGTAATTCAAGATACATACTTTATCAAAATGAGAGATGAATTTATGTGGCTTCAAATGTAAGCAAGTTTTAGATGGGCATGATTTCAATGATCTCAAGTCAAATGGTAGCCTCAATGCAATCTGAAGTTTTATGACGATGCCTCTAATGCCAGGGATGCGGAGTCAGAAGGTATGAGAAATGTATGGGCTCTTCACAAATTCTGAAGAAAACATTTGTATTTTTGACAAGTTCATATTTGGACTACCCAATTTATTTCCTTCCTTACCAACTTCTATAATTGAATGAAACTTTGTAACATACATATTGTAATAGACTAATTACTTGACAATATTTAAATACTCTTTTAATATTAGTCTATGGCTTATAATACAGACCTACATACTTTTTCATCTGAAGCATCATTACTATTTACAAACAAAAATTATTCAATTAATGAATTCATAAGTTATTTACCATGTATGAGTGCATAGCGCTAGCTATTGTGAATTGGGTAGTTTCCCTAATTTCCTTTTGTAATACTTTGATGTGTATTGATAAAATGGTCAGAACTCATAAGCTAATATCAAATATAATTTTACATAATTAACTTATGTTACTAATTATAATTACTGATAGTGTGCAGTACATATTTATTCATCTTGTGTGATGCTTGCTATGCTTTGTGGACTGAAAGTGAATAAAGACATCTAGGATAAATTACTTTTAGTTCACAGTAAATGAATATAGACATCAAAGGATTAATAATAATAATAATTAGTCAAAGAAGAGCCTATGAGTGTTAGCTTGTGAAGCAGGTAAAAATAGATAGACAAAGCATGTTATAGACGATTTTAATTTGACTTTAGGAGTCAGATAAAAAAAATTGACTTAGACTCCTTCCAAAACCTGACTCCACAACCCTGTGTAATGCTTCTAAGATCAATCTGGTTGGAGAAGCTGGACTAAGGGGTTCCATCATTCATATAACATGGGTGAAATCATCAAATCAAGAAAAAATTGGAAATTTTTCAACCCAGACAATTATGATGACTTACCTTTTCAAATGATATATCTTGTAGGTGTACTGGCCAGCGGTGAATTTGCCTCCAAGTAGAGGGTGGTCGGTATAAGGCTCATTTTTAAGAACTTCGATACCCTCCCCACCACCAGTCTCATTCTTGCTTGCCTCAGCTACACTGAACAGCTGCGCCACTTGATACTGGAAAAAGGATGCATATTAGTTGCACAGGCATGTGATGCAACTGCTGTGTTAGTAAATCAGGACTCAAAAGTGAATGAAATAAGTATTTTTTAACCCAAAACTGACCAGTAGTCACTTTAGGCAAGTATTTCAAAAAGTTGCAGCTAGCTTTTCATACAAAGCTTCCTGCAATCTTGCCGCAAAAATAATTTGTGTGTCAAGGGGTTGAGAAAGTGTTTAGGTATGATAATATCTAGTCAAACGTATCCAATGAGGATGAAAGAAGATGCTGCCAGTGAAATAACCATTTGAAAATTTATTCTCCACTACACTTGCATGAACAATTATCATGTGTGAATAAAAAATAATTCTACACTCAAAATAATCACAGCACACATGACCAAATATTGGACAAGACAGTAATCACTAAATTATCAAGTAGAAAAAGTAATGAGAAGGAGTTACTGTACTAGCAGGCCTATCAGACAGCATATCACCACTGCAGCCCCTATTTATCTCTTACAATCTACAGTATCATTGGTAAACTAAACTGAACAAGCCTACTGATTTTGAAGTATTCTTTTCAGGAAGTTAGAGAGCTAAGCATAGCATATTTTCTACAGATTGGCATGTGGTAAATGTGACCCCAATTGCTTAGTTAACTGATCTAGCCTACAGCTGCATTTATTTCATGGACAGAACTGAATCATGCAAGGCCTTCCTTAGGTGAACATCAGTTATTATCAGAGTGAAAATGACAAACAATACAAAGAGCCTAATGGAATCAACATCATTCATCTCTGATCACAGGCAAGAACATAAACCAGCATCAAGGCAATTGATATACTTGGATGGTAGATAGAAGGTAAATAACAGTATAAAAATGAGCAGCATTGGCAGTCACAAAGAATGCTAGTCAGGAACGAAACAATAGCTTTGGAACATTGGAGTTGTCTAGATAAGATAAAAGATAAGACAGTCCTGCTATTCCACTAGCAGAGATAAAAGTTACAAGTCTAACAAAGGCAGACAAGACAACACTTCAATTGTAAATTTTTCAAAGATTCTACACAAAATTTAGATGTCAAACACAAAGACAACAATTATAAGACTAACATTACTATACTCTATCTTCAGCTCCTTGAACTTACCTCCTCAACTGTGAGGGGCATCACCACTTTACTGAAAAAATAGAAAAAGAAAAACAATAAAACATCAAAAGAAACAAAAAATTCAGTTAGCAATACTTTGTGCTCACACATAGCCACTATTTGATGCTTTGGCATTCTACACAAGTGTTAAACAATCAGCATCACTAACTGATAAAATTCTTGGACACTTGAGTAATGCTTCAAAGCACTTTATCAATGCTTATCATTAAGAGAAAAATTATTTCGTCAATGAGGTTACATTTAGCTCCAGAAGAAAAGCTCATTGCAGCCTAACGCATGTAAGGCATGAGGCTGCGTCTAGCTTTGTACAGAAACCAAGCCACAGCCTTACAAAACGGGGTAATTTAGTCCTTCCTCTGTGGCCACAAAGGGAATCACATAACCTAAACTGTAGAATCCCAGGTCCACTTTTTCAAAACGAACAAGCTACCCAAGGCATCTTAAACCAACAAAGAGGTGCAGTGCTACATTAGTTATGCTAGCACACATGAAATGCTTGTGTCTATGGCACTGGCACTATGAACTGCAGGTGAATATTGAGAAGCCCTGAATCATAGTTTTGCTCTTTGGACAAGGCAGGCAGGGTTATGCCATTGCTAGAAGCTTCTGAATAGACATAGCACTCAACCCTTGTTCTTACCCTCTTTATTAGAAAACTTTTAATTATTCATTCTAATAGTTATCTTATTTTATTGAAGTACAGTTCATACAAAAAATTTAATTAAAAAAATAAATAAGCTCCACCCATTTAATTAAGTCTGATGAGTATAACTAACCTCAAACAAGCTAAAAATTATAACTTCTAAACAATTCCATGCCATGATAATGTACAGGCTTACTTCAGGAGTACTCAATTGAAGTACTCAAAACCAAAAGTAGTGATGT
>VOMN01047744.1:0-39358 GCA_014899125.1 Orchestia grillus | reverse complement strand
ATCGGTAGACATGATACGACATGTAAATAAACTTTAAGACTTCTTCGATCGTTTGCAATTATTCAAATCTCTTTACCTTTCATACTATTTTCTTTATTAATTTTTTAAAAGGGTACGTTACTTATGCGTCACCCTGTACATATGTAGGATCTGAACTAAATAATGTAGCCTGTGCACTAGCACTCATTAAAGAGGGGAAGACAGCGTACTGCTGCACACACAATCTTTCCATTCGACTTGGTCATAAACTTTATCGATTCCTTCCGTCTGAGTATACGAATTGCTGCAAGTATTCCCGGTACAGCACGACGGTGAAGTTTTGCAGTTCAGCACTGTGAAATAACGAGACGAAAGCGTACCTCTGTCCCATTTTCTTCGCACATTTTTTCCCGAATAACTCGGATTGCTTACACGTTTTGTGGAATGGACCAACAAATTTCGCAACTAAATTTTATTTATTTGGCCCCAAAGTTTACGGTGCAATTCCGTGAATCGTAACGACGGCTTGCGCGAAAAGTGTATCGTTATTTTGTGTAGCGTATGAGTTTCGATTGACTGTAGCGGAATGATGGTAGGATAAAATTTTAAATATTTCAAAACTCGAACGAAACACTGGATTAACACTGGACAAATTCCTGATATGGTCTTCCAAATGCAGGAGAAGCTTTCATACTCTCTTCACGATTGAAAAGATTAGTTGAAGTTTGATGTTAATGAATAAACTGCGTCCGTGCTGGGTACACCTATGAACGCTGGACAAACAAGACTCAAGGTCACGTCCGGTGAAGTGATCGACAGTAAAATGCGATATTTTATGGCATCAGAGTCAGCTGAAATATTTGGAACTGGACATTGTGTTACTCCCATAGTAACAAGGTTTTGTGTTGTTTCCTCAAAGAACAATTTGGACTCAAATAATTCTGTAGATTTTGAGCAGTCTGCTAACACGTGTAGGTTCGATTTTATGCTTTTTATAGTAATTATCATTGCTTTCATCCTCTTTTAATCCCCTTTTCACTTTTACATTTTTGTAATTATACGGCGGGTTTGCAATATTGCGTAGTCAATGATGAAAGTCTGAAGCACCAATAATGATCGAATCCATTCTTCATGACTTGAAGTACTTGTGAATGTGAGATGCTATTTTTTTGCCTGCTGTGAGAATTTCTCAACGGAGTAAATCATGAGTGTTAAACACCGCGTTGAATGTAGTGTCAATTGAGTTAAAAAACTAAAAGTTTTTAGTATTATTCTACATCGTTCATGAAGTAGTTTTTAAACTATTATTGTAGATTTAATTTGATTTGCTCAAGAGAATCTAAACTACGACAAAATCAACTAACAAACATGAAATTTTGTTTAAAAAAATGGGTTGATAAAGTGTACTGTTAAATGCAATTTCTGTTTACTGTTTTATATTTTTATATTGGACTGCGATGGGTGAAATTACTAACTTAATATTTGTATTTACGTTCTTTTAGAAATATTCGTAATCATCCTGAAGACTACGACGATTAGCTTTTACCAAATGCAACTTTTTATGTAAAACGTTCGATCGAAAACGACTTTTATGGGACCGAATTTCTCTTCAGTATACATAATTAATATTTTTTTACTATCTCCATGTTACTAAGAATACTGACAAACATGATAACAGTATAAAACTGCTTTAAGAACAAATTTTAATATAACACACACTAATAAAATAATGAAAAAATTAATGACGATTTAACATTAAAATCTAAGATTAGACTCACTGACATGCTTGACTTCATTAACTTATACACATTTAGAACATGATTCACGCTAGCAAAGTTACCTGAAAGTTTTGTCTTTCCTTCATGGGCGCTGACTACAGAAATCAGAAGCGACGCGTTGAGGAACGCAGATTTCCTGGCTTGCTTATTTTTGTAGTAGCTAGAATACTGTATTGAAAAATAATAATTATCACCAGACAGAAAATGATAAATCATACGGAGTACTTAAAATAATAAACCTCACAGAATGAAATAAATGATGCGTAATTTCCATTATCATCGGGAGAATTCATCAAATTAATGAATAAAATTTGTAGGTTAAGAAAGCGTGTCTGGATTACTGTTATTATGCTACATTTTTCAATAAGAGTCCTTTCGTGAAAGGTGAAAAATCAGCTATATACATAGAAAATAATTGAACTAAAACTATATTAAAAAGAACTCTTTACACAGTGTATTCCGTTTTTCTCTTCATGTAAAAGGGTACTGTCGATACAAAAGCATGAAGACTAAAGAGTTAAAAATAATATTCCACCGCTGTCAAGAACCAAGAAGAATTTTTAAAGTCCACTGACCGCAGGAAATGAAGATGTGATTTTTGTGTGTCTCTCAGAAGCAGTGGCGCATCAGCCTCCGTAATGTGGTAATGAAACAAAGCAAGGAACGCTATAATTTTCAGCCACAAGCTCGCTTGACAGACCAACGCTTTCGCCGTCGGCGGTAAAAAATATAGAGTCGTTTATAACAAACGTCCAAAGAGCGAAAGACGGCTTCCTTTCGTTAAAATTTTGGGCATTTTCTATTCTATAACGATCGTTGTGAAGAAACGAATGAGAACTGCAGCTAAAGATCGCGAAGAGGGAAAGATCCTACAGAGAAAAGGATGCAGTGAAGAGGATTTCACTCACCAATTTCCCTGACGTAGAACGAATGTGTGTGCGCCCACCTTCATGAGTCAGCTGTTTCTTCACACGAGACTCAGTTGTAAGCCCTTTATTGATATACTTCAAAAATATTTAGATAACCTGTTACTTTATCCATATCCTTTGAATATAGGTATATTTTACAAAAATGAAATATACATAGGACCATAGAAGTCATTGTTAATATATATTACATAAATTGCTGAATAGTTTCATCTGAAAATGTCTGAACCATGGGTTTTAGGGCAAATTTTATAAATCATTTATAAGTCGGATTTATTTATATGACATATAAAAAATTAAATATCTTTTTAGTACTTGATAAAGAGATATGAATGAGAGTAAAATGAATATATGTATTTTCAAACCAGTATTGAATAAAATTGGAATAATAAATATTATAGAATAAATCATTATTTAAAAGAGGAAAACACTAATTGAATTTTTAAAACATTTAATTGCAATTGTTTGAGTAGTGTCTCAATTGCAATTAAATATGCAAAGCATAAAGTAGCCATTTTGTTTACTAAATTAGTTGAATAAGATTATTTACCCCATTCTATTTTGTAGTCGACTGATTTATTTGAGCTTGGACCTGGAGCCCGACTTACGAGCTAAATGTTTTTAAGAAAATTCATCATCATTTCCTTCCTGATGAATCAGTTCATAAAAGACTCAGACTCATTTACACGTAATTCATCCCCCTAAATTTTAGAAGTAAATGCGCGAAGATGTTATCACTTCTATGAAAAATATTAATGCTTGGTTCCTCTCTATACACAATTTTACTTTTTAAGGTCCGATTAGCATATATTGGCACATGAACGATTGACATAAATGAGCATGGGAATGCCTAGTGATACAATTCATTAGAGCCTTCTGTTAATCATCGTCAGCCGTTTCTAAGCAGCGATTGAACATGACTTGCATGAAATAAGCGCTTGTCGTAGCTGGAAGCTCAGATGATTGCGATTTCATTTGCTATTATATTTACACGAGTATACATCGATTGGTCATGACTGAGGCATCAGTGCTTGCCATATCTGTATCGTTATTAGGATGCAATTTAATTTAATTTGCTGTTATTCTTCCCCCAATATTATGTCCATAAGTATGATGTTCGAGGATTTTTTAAGTTATTCTGAAATTTCTGGCTAGATTGTCGTAATCACTTTCCGCAACTAAGGATATATCATTAATCTTTTTGGTCATCATTTCGCATCAGAGAGACTTTCCGCTCTTGAAATTCAAACCTTTTCAATTGTATACACCGTGATGTATTCTGTCATCACTCACAGAAGGTGCTAAGGACTTATCATATCCAGAAACTTTCAAACTTTATGACCTGATAAATGTACAGGGCGTCCCACGAAATACTGAACCCAAAATCTGAGGAGCCCAAGATCCCAAGATCTAGCCCAACGTGCTTATTTTCTATGGGCATACTTAGAGGAGGAAGTATGTTCTACTGTCCCTCAAACAATGGAGAATTGAAAGAATTACTAACGAAGTTGAAGGCCTGGCTTAACTCTGCTAAAAATGATCGACAGTTAATCGAACGAGTCGTTTAATCGAAGCGTTCGAGAGCTCAAAAGTACATGGACACAAATGGACGACATTTGGAAGGAATTGGAGCTTAGAACATGTTGAAAATATTTTTAACAAAATGGTTTACTACATAGTACCTATATGAACCTCAGTCGTAAAACTTAGAATAAAGTTAAATTATGGCATGTACATTTTATTATTTGACGTTCCTGTACAAACATGTTTCTGGCATCCTTCAGTAGAGTAATTAAAGGTAAATTTTCTTGAAATATTTTATCAAAACGTTTAGCATTTGTTTAGAAGCGTTCAACGAAGAATATAGTCAAAATAAAAATAAAAATACAACAGATAGTTTGAAATCTATAACATTGTCATTTCGGGCTCGTTTTTCATGCGACACTCTGTATGTATAAGAAACAATCGGTTGTATACTAACCCTCTAAATCAGTCTGGATCAGTAGATCGTACTTTTTTATAAAGAAGAAAAATTCCAAAAGTAACTTAAACACTAGTTGTAAAGTCCGTAGAGTTTTTTCAAATAGTAAGCGTTTAATCATATTTTAGAACACATTTTTTCATAAATATATTTTATTTTCTTCGTAAACGATATACAAATTTTGGCAAACGAAAGTATTAGGAATTTTACATAATAAATTTGCACACAAATCATAAACAACTTAGGTTGGCATCTTCGCGCAAACGAGAAAGAAATTTTCTCCAAATCACCGTCGTTCCTACGCCTCTACAACAGCTAGCCACGGTGATCTTGGGACTGAAGCTGCTCAGTTTATGAATCTGTGAATGAATCGTACAAATGGTGTTTTTCCGCTCTCGGATCCATATTTAAAGGGGTAAAGTAGTCTAATGAACATGTTTGCAAATGGAAACGTGCTCAGAGTACTTTAAGTAATATGCAGAGGTTATTAAACTCTTCTGGTGCAACTGTGAAAGCTACCTACAGAGGAAAACTGTTGCCTTGAGCTGGAGTTGCTTCTTACGCGGGGGCTAGCGAACTTATGTGAGTAGGCGTCATCTCTTCTTGATGATGGTAATCTTAAAAATTCCTGAGTTAATACGTGATGGTATTCATGGCCATTCGAAAATATGTTGAATGACCATTTGAAAATATGTTTATAGTATGTATTCAATACTTTCTCTACAGTTCGTCCAGGAAGAAACCGACTTAGTTTACATGGTTATCATATTCTACTACGTCGTATATCTATACACAGTATAGCTAAATAATGTTATCATCTGTCATATAAGATGTTTATTGACGCTTAACAGTGTGATTTACATAATACAGTCTTCGGGACTCTTATTGGATAAACCTAGGGCGCAGCATACCAATTTACAAAAAAAGACCATGGCTGATATGATGATCTCTAAATAAATTATCTCGCAACATTTAAAACAAACCTGAACAAACTGAATCATAGTTGTCTGGGGACTATATGAAAGCTTTTAGGGTCTTACAACAGCCTGTATCTCACTAAAACCATATTCTTTTGGACATGGAACAAGTTTGGTCGATAAAATTCAGCCATAAAATACCAAATGAAAGCTGGAGAAAAAGGCTAACATAGGAGGATCGGCCTGAACATAAAAAAATGGTTTCAAGAAGAAACAGTTTGTTCATAAATATGTCCGAGGGGAGACGAATATTACGAGTTTTGTGGGTGCAGCGGTCCCAGTCGAAGGGAGGCGTGCATAAGGGACTCATTATGCAAATTTTCTCCGCTAGATAATGGACCCCGAGCTTCAACTTACGCAAAGTATGGAGCTCTTCGGGTGTAATGAGCGTCCGACGCAGCGCACGACTTGTTAAATGCTAGAGAAAGTGACTCTTTCTCTCCTATACGTTCGTAGTCCTCTCCTGATCTCCACATTCGTCTTTTAAACAAATTGCTCCTCATGACACGAGACAACTAGACAACAAGACAACAACTTGGTAAGTAGAGAGCGGGTGTAAATTTTCAGGTGAACTTTGGCGTACTTAGTAATAAGTATAAATTTATAGAGGAGTTGTATGGTAGAGTTATATGGTTATGGTGGGTTATACATGGGAGAAGTGTGGGCCTAACATGCGATGCGAGTAGTTTGTTACGAGAGTCCATTCCTACACGATTTTGCAAATTATTTAATTCTCAATCCCTACCCTTGAAATATATTTGAGGGCGAGTTTTGACACTAAAAATTCGAAGATGTTTTTGCAAAAAAATGAGTAGATTTATGCAAGTGAAAATGTATGTACTGATTAGATCACCTTTTGTTCCGCCACGATGCGACATCTGAACATCAGCTAACTTATTGCTCCATTTTTTCTTGATATTCTCATTTCGTCCACTGTACTTACTTGCGAACGTAGTAGAATTACGCAGGCTTTTTTCCAGCTTTTCGTTCGTGACAGTTAGGTTACATGAGCAGCTCAAATTCTGTCAGGTTAAATTGTCTGATTTTTGACAATAAAGTATCGCTGCCTCGATATGACTCCCTCCTCAAGTAGGCTTGAACATCGAAATTACTTTGTCATCATAAGTCTAAGTTACCATTTATTTACACAAATTAAAGCAAATATTCAGGGAGTCAGTGTTAATCACGGTCAATTGACCTACAAAGTTAGATAGGGTAGAGGTTGTAGTTTAATCGTTGCAGAACTAGAATGATTTTTTCGATTTTATTTTGCATTAGTCTTTTCTAGTCCTTCCGCTGGTAAGCAGTTGTCAGATTTGAGTTTAAATGCTCCCAGAATAAACTTCTGCGGATTGCTTTCAATTGCCATTCCGGCTCCAAGATTGCTTGCATTTCCATTTTTACGGCCCTGTTTGCATAATGACTGTCTCATTGCTTGTGGTATTCCAGGCTTATTTCTTGTTCGACCGACTAGTTATTGCTGTAAAAATGTGTAAATTTATTTGACCATTTCTCGCAACTCTTGGTTGCTTCTGTAGGGTTAGGGAATAATTTACTTGCATTTGTGGATATTTTGTTGCAGAATTGGGCTGTTTATTTACTTGTACTTTTTTTCGAAGAATTTACGACTGCGTTTCTAAATTCATTGACCTTATATCGTAATAGCACTTTATTTCATAATATTTTTTTTATAAAGCCCTATCACCTGCAGCCAAATCGTAAAAAACGCAATTTATTGCTTTAAAAACTCAAAAACAAATTTTTATTGCTGAAATTCAAAACAAGGCTCTAGCAACAGGTCAAAGAACAAGGCTCTGGCCGGACGCCTATGTTGGTGGCTTACAACCGCTGTGGGTACGCGCGCACTACATCAGAAGAGTGCTGTGACCCCGAGGCATCAAACTTCTCCCTGACCGAAGCAAGAATACTGAACGCATTGCCCCTCTGCACAGCCAACCGTTTTCTAGGTCGACTGTTCAAGCACGCAAGCGGGCACACGAGCAGTGCAATAATAGCAGAGCCCAAGAGAACACAACCTCTCACCCTGACTGCGCACTGCACAGTGAAAATTGACGAGACATAAATAAGGGTCAAGATTTCTCCTAACATCGAGTTTATGAGATTAAGGTTTACATCATAGTAATCTGCAAAACCGAATAATACGAGAATTGATATTGAAGGTGAAAGACAGCAGAAGCAGTGAAGCGCACGATACTCTTATGGATCACTCTGTTTTTCAAACGTCAAATTTGATTAATCCGATTGATAACAGTAAAATTTGTATGTGTCGAATCGGTAGAGTTAAGGTGAACTATGTATTTCTAATAAGCTTTAACGTTTTAACCTTTTTCAAGTACCAATATGTAAGACAATCAATACACTGCAGATTAATGTCTGCAATTTTTATTTCGGTGAATAATAATTGATGCCCATATCTACAGGCCGCCCGCTTGCACAAGCTCCGCAGTTTAACGGCAGCAGATAAGGCAGAGCCTCGCTTGCGTTAGAGCTCAATAAGGGCGGCGTTAAAGAATTTCTTCCCTGGACGACGCGTCTTAAAATTTTGGACAACGGTCTAGCAGGAGAAATAATAATGAATTTCTCGTAAAACTTCCGCGTGCTTTTCAAAGTGCCATAATACACAGATCTCTTTTACGGGAACGACTTTCCATTTTTGAAATTTTTGAGTGCGTAGCTAGAAATGCGAAAGATATATACATGGGTTCGTCAAGAGATAGTGTACGTGTGTATTTGTGGTAAATTAAGAACATCGTTAGAAAGAGCATCTCCCAAGTACAAGCACCACGTAGTATATGATACATACATAGCGAATGCGTAATATTATATATTCAAAAATTAGCGAAAAAGTCTAATACGAGCTTGAAAGACTGGCATGAATTTTTCATACAACTCAAAGCGTGATAAATTCTAGAAATAGTTTGTTAATCATAAATGATGAGTCTAATACTGCTGCAGGTCACTGATTTTGTAGTTTAAATGTTACAACTTGAGAGTGAGCTGCCGGCGAACATTCCAATGGGGACATGGGCTAGTAAAACCTTTAAGGTAAAGCGTCAACAGAATATCAGTTAAAAAGTTGGGCCAGTTGAAATGTTCAGACTGTGAACACCAAATTGCAAATGTGTTGCATAAGATATACGCATTTAATATGCATTTTTGCGCTAGCGAGCCTGGCTTAAGAGAATAAATAAAAATGTTCTAGAGCACCAATTATGAAAATGAGGTTCAGAAATTCGAAATATTTTACGTGAGATGCAGTAAAATACTAGGAATATAATTTTAAAGAAAACGCTTAATGTCACTTCGAATAGTTTGTGAAAATTGAGTGTATACCCCATCTTTCAGTAACCCATTGCATCAATAACAAATAATCGGATTCCTTTTTCCAACTCCATGGTCGAAAGTCGTTTTGAGGGTGTAAATGACGTACGATTTGTTCAGTTAATATCCATAGCAGCGAACATCAATCTCTCTGCGCAAAGATAGAGAAAGAAACGAAGATAATTAGGCTAAATTTAGCCTCGTGTGGCTGTTGCCTGGTCTGAAAAGCCCATGAGGTGTAGGAGACTTGCAGTCCAACTCACAAAACACCTACATTCGTCCTCAATATTGAGAGATGTGTCCACCACTGCTGGGAGCACATGTCCTCTTCTGCACGAGTCTGTGGGCGGCGAACCAGAGAAATAATCCTCCTAACTCTGGTGTCCGTAGTCATCGCGGTCAGAGCTCAGACCTTGAAGAGGACCGTGCTGTGAGGCGTGACTACCTGTAGCCGGAACACAGGTTCATACCGACTCTTCAACGGCAGGTTGGACTGACCATGGTCTATGTTATGAGATGCAGTGGCTACACGTACTCTTCCCAGAGTGAGATGCAGTGGCTCCGAAGGCAGGTTCGGGGTAATGACTTCCCGGACGAACTCATCACAATTTGTCCTCCACTTGAGACCTAACTTTCGACCAGTGCTTGCTGCACTCTGTAATCGCTGACCACCCTAACACCTCAGACTCTATTTGCTCGACTTGACCACAACTAACATATAGGAAGGGACCGATTTGACACTGCACTGGTCAAATGACGCCTTAATCCCCTCAAATTTTCAGAGTCTTACTTTACTCAACTTTACCGTATGCTCGCTGTTTCATAAAAGATTTAATGAATGCATCTAAAATTTATAACTACCTCGGAAAGGGTAATAATGGGACACACAAACTCCTCTCAAAGTCCAACAAGCTTCCGCAGACGAAATGTAACCTTTCATTTTCACACTCATCCATCTCTCTAGTACTTTTTGAGGGTTTAGCGCTCAAAACATTGTTTATGATATGGGATTAACGATTAACACCATTAGTCTGATCCGGCTAAAAGCTCTGATTCAAGTGTGGACTCGGCCACTCACGAGCGAGGCGAGTCCCGACGAGTGCTCGTAGCACTGGTCTGACACCGTCTCCATCTTGGACTCACAGATCGATTTGGTCGATCTCACAGGAACTGAAAGTCGACCAGTGCTCGCAGCGCAATTTCGATGCTATCTTTTGGTACCATCGCTATTCCCGAATTTGAAGACCCATGATAAGTTGTTAAAAGTGGTTAATTTTCAGATGCAGAAATACAGAGGTTTAAATAACGCACAATGTTTGTTCGGTCAATACATTCTAAAATGATTTAATAGTGTAGCATTGCAGCATTTGAAAGTATAGCATTGTAGCATTTGAAAGAGTAGCATTGCAGCATTTATTAGTGCAGAATTGCAGCATTTGAAAGAGTAGCATTGTAGCATTTGAAAGTGTAGCATTTGAAAGTGTCGCATTGTAACATTTGAAAGTGTAGCATTGCAGCATTTAATAGTGTAACATTGCAGCATTTGAAAGTGTAGCATTGTAGTATTTGAAAGTGTAGCATTTGAAATTTTTGCAGGAGTCTGGATATCGAAATCAGGGAATGATTTTCTCTTCCATTTATAAAAATTAAGGGAAAAGCTAATTGTGACACTTTCTTCAGATTCATTATTCTTATTAACTATTTTTCGGTTTCTCCGTGTGTTCAGTTGCAACGATAATTGGGGGAGTGATAATTTGCTGCTGATTTGCCGATAAAAAAATACTTCTGCTTAAAAAATTAGGACTAGAGAACCATGCTGTTCTCTGAGTTGATGAGTGCTTCTGTAACTCAGAATATATTCCTTTGACCGGTAACAAGATTTTATAGTATATTTTTTCATTTCGTCTTTTAAATATCATGAGAAGCAATGTAGGTGAGCTAAAAAATTTCGTGATATATTTTTTCTTTGTACTGAAACTGTTGTTCATCCCATAGAAGTGGACCTGCTAACTCACTTCATTGTTCATATGGTACTTTAACCAGTTTTGATGTCTCTTCTATTTTCGGTCATCTTATATACTTTCAGCTTTTCTCTATTTCTCTTTGGTGAGAAATTCCAAGAACATTTTCATTGGCACGAACTCATTAAAATCAAATCAATGATCCCTTTGTATACTGGATTTGATCTACCTTAGTATGTCCAGCTCGATTCAAAATACAATTTATTCAAATATTTTCGGCGTTTCACATAAATGAAGGTGCCAGACTTGAATAGATGACAAATATCTTCATCGTTCAAACGGGATTGGAACTGACACAGCATTTGCAAGCGTCCCTACCACAGATGGTCTTCAGCTGCATACTGTCAGTGAGAAGGGAACTCCGGGTCTTAATTCTGTGCATCAGAACTTTAAGTTATTTTAGAAGCTTTTTTATTGAATTAAGTATGAGAATTTAGGAATGTCATCGACTCTAATTCAAGAAGCCCTGAGACTTCATCTGTCGCAGAATTTATCCTCTGTCAGGAAGTTCCTCTTTCAAATGAAATGTTATTTCCCACGAAACAAACAAACAAACATTCCTCATTCATCATTGAGTGTTGTGTCTCCAAAAAAGGCGAGACAGCTGTCGCTCCGGAGATATTTGTCGTTCGATCATTTTCGCTTGCCTTCGATGGAGAAAACTGACACGCAATTTCTTGAGTTATTCGCTTTATTTTGTAGGTGATCAGCTCATCGTTAAATCCTGCGCTTCTTCGCTGAAGATTATTTTACTAAGAAGAGTAAGTTGCCCCTGTCGTCTGTAACAGCCTCGAGATCTGTTAAGATTGTCTCAGTTTCAAAATGATAAAAAGAGAAGATAAGAGGAATTAAAAGAGTGAATTATTTCAGGTTGGAATGCCTGTCATAATCACGAGTCAATATAAATAAGGCCCACCCAAGCCTTAACTAAAATTTCAGGACGACTCCTAATATATGTACAGTACAGTATATTAGGAGTCAGTATTGAGAACAGTATATGGAGCTGAACATTTTTCAAAAATGAGGGAAAGTTAGAAAAGTTTGGGGTGTCGAATCCATGGGCTTCGTAGAGATGCATTTTTTTTTAATTTTTGATTCAGGTTTTGATTGACTTGAGAATCTTGTATGAAAGGTTTTATATTAATGTACAATGACCATTAAGTGTTGCGTAGTTACAAATGCGTGATTATTTTGGGTACGGTTAAAACGATCCCCGATGGATGAATGAATAAAGTTAACAAATATGACTTACATCGAACAATGGTTCAGGATACTTTTTTGAAAGTTTTTCTATCAAGGAATAGTGATTGACTACATATTTACGACTCATGCTTTCTTTCATCGTGTAACCGAGATTCGGTACTTTCCCGTAAGCCCACACTAAGGAAATGAAATAAAATTCTCGGCAAACTTCACGAGCCTCTCGGATTTAAGTTTAAAAAGTTGCGATTGCGATAATGAGTCGTCGTGCGGCAGTTTTGAAAGGGAAAGGATCAAAATTTTTAGAATGTATCTTAAAAGCTGAACTCTTTTTATGAACATTTATATATATATATATATATATCAGTAAAATGTCGAGCACCAAGACTTCACTTGAAAGAACTTGAAAACCTAACTTAACTTGAAGCTCTCTGAGCAGAAGCTTCGTAAATCACAAACGCAAAAGTCAATACCTTCTCCCTACGTACTCTGGCCCGAAGGTAAAGTTTCCTTTTAAAAGTAATTATTGCTAAAAAGCTGCAATGGTTATAAAAATAGGGTAAATTTGAAGTTGAGATTTTGAAGATTTTAATGTAATTTATAAAAGCTACTTGGAACCTTGCCATTGAGTAATTTTAAAATGTGCCTAATCGCCTACCCAGTATGCATAAAAATAAATGGTTTTCCTCCTTTACCAACGGCAGCTGAATGTATTCATTGTTCTAAAGTTAGAGGGAAGAGTTACCTTGACAACGTGCACACAAAATTAACAGGCTTTCAAAAATGAAGAGGTTCTCTTAAAGGAAGATGGGATTTACACGAAACATGGAAGTCTTTAAAGTAATGGAGTGGACCCTAAAACCAAAATGGAAGAGTAAAAAAAGTGAAGCGTCCATAAAATTTAAAGGTGCCCTTAAAAGTTGATGCGCCTACAGGAATTAGAATTTTGTGCGACCGTGAACGGTGAATGATCTCTCACCTCGAAAGTTTACTGAGTAAAGTGTACTGATATGAGCAAACTTTTTTCGGATAATGATGTAAGACAGACGTAATTAGTTATCCTGTACAGACCATTCTTTCATTTTTCGAAGGTTTTCATTCAGTGAATTTACTATCACAGTATTTTTTCATCAACGATACGACACGATATAATTCCTAAGAAAGAAATCATATCGTGTGAAAGATCAAAAAATTATTGTTTGAAATCCAATACTGAGATTAGCTCGAGATTAACTTGCATCCTGTCTTTCCCTCATAGAAACACTTTCCTATTAATCTTTTTCGTCCACGAAACCTAGTAAATTACTTTATACCTTACAAAGTCAACACTAATTGGTTCAATTGTGGGACCTTTGTAACATAATGAATGGTTTCAGGCACCGGTTCATCGAAGGGTGATTGATCACAGAAAATAGAAAATCAGTACCAACAATTTTGTCATAAAAATATGAAATGCCATAATAAAATTTGAACTTAGGCTTCTTGTATATTATCAGTGGAGAGGATCATAGCCACACACTGCGCTGATGTTACGCCTATGTAATGTAATTTAAACTGTATTTTCATAGTTTGTTTATCTCTCAGCTACAAATTAATTTCTACACCAAGAGTACATCGTAGTTAGAGATTTCCGTGCTAATTCAAAGCATGAATTTCAAAACTTTTTTAGCAATTTTTAAAACAATTAATAAATTTTTATGAGTAAAACTTTTATAATCAACAATTCATTGTCAAACTTTCATAATAATTGATCGATAATTGTATTCCCCCTATCGTTTGCTAATTGCATGTATTATTTCGATATTTATATAAACAAATTTCTCAAGTTATGACTCCCTAACTTGAGTAAATTTACAGAGCTGTTTTTAGCTTCCATGAATTCTCATCATCGAGAGGGGACCAAGCTGCTCGACAATGAGGTAGGCATTTGAAGTCTTTCGCTAGAGGAAACGCAATAATCAGAGTTGTTCACGGGTTGAATTGGAGTGTGATGGCAACGATGCAATTATTTTGCAGCCATTCTTTACGAGTAAAATTCATGATGAGGTGACGATAGTTCATTTCATCGTAAGTGTAGAACTCGAATTTAGCCCTTCGTTGTAAGGAGTTGGTTGTGCATCAAAAGATGTAATATAGTGCATGGTTGCTTATGCATCAAAATGGAAAAAAGAAAAACTAGGGCCTGAATTATGAAACCAAAACAGAATTATCAGAACAGGAAGAATGAAGATAAGAATCACCGTCCGGACAGCGACTGGATGTAACGATATATAAGCGAGGCCCTGTATCTAAATTTACTAGGTTCATGACAGGGAAGGCTACCGGTAGTGCTCTAATAAGTCTTAATGAATTTCCTTCTCCATAAAATAATTTGCATAGCAAGGCGTTCAAGATAAAAGATAAATGAACAAATAAGCTTTGAAATCGTCAGAAATCTTGTGGACGCACATCAGACGGTGATCTGTGCGCATAGTTCTCTCGATGGGAGCACTGCAGATTGTTTGAATTGAGCCTCAGAATGAGGTGTCTGTGTTCTGCGTCAGGCTTCCGAGGTGTTGACGAACAGATCCTGCCTCTGCTCGCACGATCTTGGGATCACTGGAGAATGTGTCCCCAATAATACACGGGGCTCCAGCAGCGTCGCAGTTGGGGTCGTGGATGCCGTGCACCGTCTCCTCGCTGAACTCGGGCGAGTGGGGCCGGAGTCCGATATCTCGTATCCGGTTATGGGCATCTATCTGTACCTTCTTCCATCCCACAAGAAAGAAAGAGACCGAAATTGCAGGGGCTACAAATAGAAACGTTTGCCATCGTCTCGGCGATGTTATCGGCACCAAAATTAATATCCCGGTACCGAAAATATGTCTAGGTTTTGGAGATAATTTGTTAATTGGTTGATGCTGGTGGGCAAGAAAAATGTAATTCTCTGTAAAAAAATTGTGCCGTATTTCGATGAACGCTGGTTGCTGAAAATGCAGATGAAATAGAAAGTGAACTCAAAATAGAAAAACACGTCACGAATTTGTGAAGCTTAAATAAATTCAACAAGAAATTTTGGTTACTACTCTCATTTACAGGAGGAAAGAGAGTCCGATCTTAGCTAAATTAGAAAATATTTTTTGATCACATTCTACTGGACGGAAGAAAAGTAACAGTTGAGCCCATCTTAATGTATGAGGCATATTCCCAGAAAAAAACTTGCTAATTTAAAAAGTTAGATATTTACAGGTTATTTTTTTCAGTGTTAGACTTTGCAAGATATATTGTTTGCTCAGAAATAAGTGGTATTCCGTTAACAAGCACTCGATGAGTCTTAAATAATTTAATTGAAAAATTAATTAGTTGTATTCCAATATCATGTTCCTCTTTTAAGTTATGCCAGATGCAAAAATATAGAGGTTCTTTATATGTAATCAACACAATCTCTATTAACATTACAATATGCTGATTCGGTATCATTACCAAGAAGTTTACCGAAAATTAGACCTTGTTCATTAACGGGTTAATCCGAGGGCAGGAAGGGGCAGGAAAGCAATCAGGATTCTGCAGTGCAGGCTGCAAAAAATTGGAGCACATGATCAGTGCTCCAATGTACATGCACAGTGCTAAACTGCACAGTAGATCCAAACTGTCCCTTGACTGTTCTACCGTCAACGCAGAAAATTTCAAGTAAAACTCGACGTTTCTGAAGAATGCTTTTCAATAGACTTCAGTCGACACTGAACAAATGCAAACTCTTGTCAATGTTGAATATTACACAACTTGATTCTTAACTTAGATTGACGGAGGCAACAAGTGCTAAATCTCGTCAGTCTGCCTCCAAGGGTGAAGCTGGTCACCAACAATGGTAGAGGGTCGAGCAAGACAATAGAATTAGAGGCAGCTCCGTTCAGTGTGAACTCGTGCAGCTGTGGGGCAGCTCGGGCTGGTTAGGGCACGCAGTCCAGGCTGCTGAGCCATTTAAAATATTCAGTATTTTTTATGAATCGAATCGCCTACTATTACGTGGCTATGAAGTTAGAGTGTATCGAGTGAGTGAAATTGACAATCAGTTTTACTATGTTTTCAGCTGTCTTAACTTTTAGGGTAGATTTGTCAAGTTAGAATTTTACAGCGGTGCTTTAATTTTCCATTTCACGTACGCCTAGAAAAGATTATTACGCGTAACCGGGGAGGTTTCAAACTTGGTGGTAATTCAACTTGAATCTAAAACAGCTTTTTTTATTTATTTCTGCAGCTGAGCCATCGTCTGACCTAATTCAGGTGGGTTAATTTAGGCGCATAATAAATATTTTTTGTATGTGAATCTTAAAAACGCATCAATAGATTTTTATTCTGAACTCATCTGTTTCCGGGTTGGCATCAGTCCTCACCACTGTTGTTTACGGCAGTCGAATAAGTTATTATTTTTATGTCTAAATTTCATGTACTCAAAAGCACAGCATTTTGCTTTCTTCAATAAATAGTTTCAGCGAACCGAAAAATGAATTTTGAGTGAATGAGATTTCCTGATATTCCGTGGTCACAATCCCTTATTTTTCAGATATGCCAAAGTTACTATACACATACATATATATTTACACCTCATTTTCCAGAGATGCCCTGATTACCCTCCCTTATTCAGGAAACGCTTCGTGTCGCATTTCAGCTCTGCCTTTTGACCAGGAGGCAGGAATGAAGGAACTAAAACTGTAGCTAGACTTCACGCTTTCGAGTGAGAGCTCTTGATTAAATTTCTATTACGATGGCTGCCATTGAGCAACTCGAGACGTCGACTCGAGCTTTTCTATGAGCCACGAGCGGCTCGAGGGAGATTTGGGGGGTTGGTCTCAAGGAAGCGACTTCCTTCACTTCGCGCTTCGTCTCAAGGCTCTGATTATTTGATTTCAATTCTTTTGTTTTAAAATTTTCACTTTATTCCGTTTTTGTATTCGAGGGTTTTTTCTTTCCAGAAGTATCTTCTTTTGCAAAGAAATTGAGAGAGAACAATTTACTCTGCTCGTTGTTTTGCTCAAGACGCAAGTGAGGCGTGTATTTGGAGAAAAGCTTTCTCTTGGAAATCATTTCGATGTTTTACACCTTTGAAAAAGTTCTTTTTAAATGAGCACTCCGCAATAATCACACGTATATATATGTTAACGAAAAATGTAGATGCACTTCATTCGAATGATTGAAAGAGATCGAATTACATTTTTTAAAGTGAAACCTGTAACGCTTTAGTGTATTGAAGCGAAGGCCCCTTTATGCAACATACCCGTTCCGTACT
This sequence comes from Orchestia grillus, assembly GCA_014899125.1. Taxonomy (NCBI): domain Eukaryota; kingdom Metazoa; phylum Arthropoda; class Malacostraca; order Amphipoda; family Talitridae; genus Orchestia; species Orchestia grillus. The sequence goes on along the minus strand of VOMN01047744.1, from coordinate 21,888 downwards.
AGTTCCAATATCTCTCCTCGAACTCGCGCATGATCCAAGAAACCATTCAATTTACCTTTTCTTCTTCCAGAAAGCCATGCAAATTTTCTCCTGTCAAAAGATCATTCTTGTTTTGAAGCCTCAGAGAGTGACTTGCCAAGTACGGGATTACGAATTCAGTTCTGCTTTTGCAAGGTACTGGGCTCGCTGAGGCCCAAATGCACGAGTTGGCTTTGGAGTTGAAAATTTGCTTCGGCAGCAGTGCCTTTTTTAGCTATGGGCCAGAGCTAGTTCAAAGCAATGGATTTTCACGACATTTGCACGCATTGTTGTCTCATAATTGTTGTGATGTTGATTGAATACCACGTCTATTTGTTTAATTACAATAAACTTCGATTGGGGGTTTACTGAAAATTAAACAATATTTTCAGCAGCTACTTAGTAAGCTGAACATTGGACTGATTTTATATGCATGTATGTAGTTTAAATCGACATATTTACTCATAACTCTATGACCACTTAATTTGTCGCGTGAATTATTTGAAGGGGAATACATGTGAATTTTGTATCAAAGGCATCTCAAATCCGTTTACTTCTCATTCATCCCATCATTTGAAACCAAATGTGCGAAGTTGCTTTTCAAAGTTGAATTTCAGACTTCATTTGGGATTAAAAAATTGTAGCATCATGTTTTTTAGACTTGGGGAAGAGTAGAAACACAATTTTCCTGAGCGTCCAACTAAGTGTTATGAAATTGTATGATAATATAAGTAGAAGAGCCTGAGACCTGTTGGGTATTAGTCTCATGGTTTCAATGCTCAAGACGCTGTAGTTTACTTCTAACGGAAAGTTACGGCCACTTTGCGCTGAAAATTGAAGCCCCAAATGAGTTTGAAGTTCAGACGAGAGCAGCAGCAGAAAAGGTGCCTCGTAAAAATTGCGCCGGGTTCTGGGCACGGGGGACCTGAACCAAACTCCGCGGCTTTTTCGTGTCATTTTTCAAGGTAATAAGCAGTTGCGTGGCTAAAATTAGGCAGAGGAGTTCTGTAGGCTCGGTGGGTGGTCGAGTGAAGGAAGCAGACAATTATATCCGCGACTAATCGAGCGTTTGCATATTTTGTAGAAGTACAGTGGTGGTTGAGGATTAAGTGACATATGAACACTTTTGAAGCAACTGTTGCAAGGAATCTAAAATTCAGTAAAATCGGAATAAATAATTTTGTAATTGAATTACACAATTGAACTGAGACTACGTAGTTGGATTATTATTTCTGCGACGAAATGATTCTTGCTGGAATAAATTAGTTTTAGCGTCGAACGTAAAATGAACGCTTGTGAATGTATTTGGCTGAGCCAAGTTTTGATGCAAAAGAACAAGCTAAACAGAAACTCCTCTGACTTCGTAAATGATAAAAAACGCTTAACAGCAACAATGTGGTGCGTTCATCTGAGAGAAGACGTGTGCTTGAATGAAAATTGATTACAAATTCATATTTTGGTGGGCATGAACTCAACAGTGAAGATAACCGACTATAAATAGGGTTGATGAACAGAGACTTCGAACCTTGTTTACTGCAATCGTATTCAGTAAGATCAAGGAGGTTTGAGTGAGTTATTAACAGTTAGTCTGGAATTAACTGCTCGAATATACAAAGCGTCTTCTGGTAATGAGACGATGGTGCAAGTCGGCGTCTACACAGATCTCCACCTGCTCCTGGAGCTACTCCTGCTCATCCACTGTGAGTATAGGTGATAGATTGTCAAGTTAAATTTATGGTTCTAATACGTCAATGAAAAATTGAGAAAATGGGGAATTATTCTTAAGTCTCGAATATCAACTGAGTTTATTCTAAGAATTTTTTGGGGAGTTAGCAGCTCCGGAAGAATTCCAAAGCGGCATACTTTAATTGTGATCTTCCATGTTCTTTCATCTGAGATCACAGGGACAGCGATTCTATCTTCGGCGGTGGTCTAACGAACATTTGCGAATTTTTCCTTAGTTTTCGTCAATCATAACACAGGGGAAGGAAGCCACTATTAATTTAAAAATAGAGCTTAGTGGATTGTCATTTAGCAAAACGAACGTTTTTGAATTAAACATTTTGAGCCCTACTCAGTTCAGACGCTGAGCGTTGCACTCACGCACTTGTAAAAACAAAACATATTAGCTTAGGGACTGAAATCGTAAAGGCCTTGATGTTTCAGTTATTAACAACATCATCTCAGACCACTCGATAGCGAGATTTGACTTTGCTTAAAAAAATTGGAAATTAATTAAAAATGCAACGAATCGAAAGCATTCAGCCGGATGGTGAAATAAAACACACCCTACCATCAAGAAAGTTGTAATTGTTAACAAAATTCAACGGAAATTTCATAGCGATGGCAGGACATAGAGCTGCCCCTGTAGTGAAGCCATCCTCAACACAGCCATTGCTCTCATGTAATTGTTGATTCAGTAAAAGTGCCATAACCAATTCAGGTGCTATGAAGCAAATTTTAATTCTTATTTATTTCTGTGTTCTAGTAATCCTGAGTAATTATTTCCCCTAAATGCATTCACATAAAATCAAAAAACTTTTTTTGTGACGAGTTCATTATTAGCGATTAATTTCTAAAAATCTGAATGACTTGTATTATAGGCAGTTCTTTTTTTTAATTATTCAAATGTTCACTCCAGTAATACATTTACTTTTCAATCATTTTTTCAAATCCGATGGAACATAATGACTGTCCGGAGCTTTACTTCGTTATTTAAAAAAGGCTATGCGACATTATAGCAATCACTTGGTTCCTGGAAATCACCAAGTCTCTAGCAATCCCTAGAGCTGCAACAATCAATAGGATCACGGCTTGTTGCAATCACCAGGCTTGATGCAATCACGAGGCTCTCTCATGGTCTTGCAATCGACAGCCAGGTCTTAAATATGGAAGAATATGAACCCTAATGACGGCCTTCTTCGGTCACCTAATTCGAGTGCAAGTCCGCAGACTAATTCCAGAAAAGTTGCTGGATAGTTTGAAGTCTTGATGATGCCCGTCGTTTACTTTTGCAAACGACATGGTTATGGCAAAAAAGAATGATAGCCTGCATTAGGAACATGCAAACGCTATTTTCTAATTGCGTAGGCTGTAGGAAAAAAAAGTCTACTCAATCATCTCAAGAGCTGTGTTTCAAGCTACGATATCTTATTAATAACAGTTTTTATCAACGATGTGAGGATTTTCACGTAAAGTTGCTGCTCATTTAAAGGAGCTTCCAGTCCGTGACTTGCACGCACTGTACTCTATCTTTTATCAATTTACCAATGCTAAATTGTCATTTTTTACCTTACTGCATGACAATTTTCGTGATAGCGTTCTATTTCTTTTCAGACGGCAGCGGGCATACCGATCTGCCGGTCGGTTATCGGCATTTTGCCGGCCAAAACCTTCGCCATGCATTTGTTCTTGATGAGCATGGTACCAAACGAGGACCAAGTAAAGTTTCACTTGCAGATACTAGAACTGACTTGTTGTCTTCCCTCAAGCCGCAAGTTTCACCCGAGACCAACTGGACAACCGCTCAGTTCTTCTATTCTCAAGACGCAAACCAACCCATGAGGTCGAGAATTGAACGGCATTCGGATACCATTCAGAGTTCTGATGGGGTGGACATCCTGTTTACCAAGCATGTATTGACAAATTCACAGCACAGTTATACAGGCAATAAAGATGTACCAAGTGACCATTTCTCCAGCCCGACAAACAGGGTTAGACATCGAAGAGCCACTTCCAACCTCAGAAGGAGCCTTAATCGTAGTTCTGAGCAGACTTTCAAAGCTGATGTAAACAGGCAGCAGGAAACGCAAGATTCCAAAGAAGAAAATTCTGAGCTCATAGTAGCAGAGAGCAGCAGCAGGAGAGAACGGCAGGCCGGAAAAGGACCTTATTTTGATCCTAAGTCACCGAAAGAAGTGAAAGTTGCGATAGGCACCACAGCTCACGTCCCTTGCATGGCCCGCAACATAGGAACTAAGCCGGTGAGTTGAGACTTAATGTCAGAGATTTTACTTAATTTTTAGACCAGGGTCTTGCAGGCAACTCTGTCCGTGAATGGCGCTTTTCGAGTAATAACTCTGTGTGCTGCCTAAGGGACTCGTGATGGCGTAATCTTAACAAATGATTCTAAAACTATAGGAAAACACAATGTTTAGTTTAATCACGCTTTGCTTGTGAGCTGCTTTATGTCAGAATATTAGTTAGACGTTGGTTTGATTCAAACATAAAAGTACGATTGCTGCTGTGAAAAATCACAGTTTGTTGCACCGTACGTATATACTCGTACGCAAAAAAGTTGCATACTCGCTTTTACTGATCATCCATTCCGAAAGAATATTGAAGAACCAACACATAAGAACCTCTTCAAACTCGGCTAAAATGATCGTCCTGCAGACGAGATAAGGAAAAAGTTAACCCGAGCGCTGCAAACTCGTGTTTCCAGTGATGATCTTGGGTGCCGTGTCGTCACTGGAGACACCGTTGTGACCGCACCTCACACTATGCGAGAATTAACAAAAGATTGCGATTTTCTGGGGACGCACGCCTCAAGCCTGATGTGACCCATAAGAAATGAGTGTCTGGGTACCGAGGGAGTATTTATTGGTTCAATAGCTCTCCAGACACGCAAGCGAGAAATTAAGCAGAAATGCGCTAGAACGCAGAAAGCGTTCTCGCGATATGCGTGTTTAAAGACGAAATAGTTTTGCGTAATTGATTTGAATGTTTTGTAGTTGAAAATCTGGACTTTGTTTTGTGGAATTTTGAAGTGGATTTCACTATTTTCAAAGAAGCCTTGAAGAAGTTCGTTAAGTAAGGTTCGGTTTTTTTAGTGGTCTCGTCAACGGGGAATAATACTGCATGACTATTAAGTCGTCGCTCTTCGCTGGCTTGTTTTCCCCCTCATATCTCATTAGTGAACAATTAGTAGGGAAATTTAAAAGCACTGCACTACGGTATTGGCGTTGAAATACGGTGTAGAGTTTCATTGCTTGGAAATTATAGGTATACTTTGAGAACTATAACCAAAAGGTCGGCTTCAATCAAATTCTGCTCATTACTTTTTTTATCAAAATGTCTTGCAACTACAACAGGTATCGTTCAAAAGAACATGCAAGAAATATTGACTTTTTTCAATTTGATGAATGCAAAGCGGAAATTTATGAAATTCCCTGTCCACGATAATTGACTGGCTTCTTCATCATGATACTATAATTATCAGTTTCGTTTTTCATGTAATATTCTGCAACATAACCATAAGTAAATTTTTTTTGTGTCTCAGGCATTACTACGTGTTATGATATTACCACTACCAACTTTATTTTTGAGGCATTATGATAGTCATATTACCATTATTAACTTTGCTTATGAGGCATTATTACAGTCATGTTACCATTATTAACTTTGCTTTTGATGCAGTATTATAGTGATATCACCGTTACTAACTTTATTTTTAAGGTATTTTAACTATTACTGTGATACTACGATCATCAATATTATTTTTCATGGAAGGTTTCTTGGATACGCAACCGCGACCTCCACGTGCTGACGGTGGGGGCCTTTAGCTTCACGACTGACGAGCGCTTCAGCGCCCACAGGGACACCATCACCAAGGACTGGGTGTTGATCATACAGCACACGGGGCTGGAGGACTCGGGCGGCTACGAGTGCTCCGTACCCACCAAACCTGTAACCTCGCACACCGTTCAGCTCAGGGTCTTAGGTCAGCGATAATTTCTGGAAATCTGTCGTCGAAATGAATGCTTAAGCTGCAGGTGGTGGGTAGTGAGCGCAATGCTTTATCAGCAACATTTATTAAAGCTTAACATACATGCCAATCACATGTTAAGGAATAATTGGTTATTGTTCAAAATTTGTAAACATTCTCAGAAATGCGTTAGTTCTATGAAAAAGATTTATTAAAATAGGGAAAGTTATTCATATTTTAGGAACGTGAATGGTGTGAGTAGCAAACTTTAAGTTGCATATTACGACTATTTTCTTACAAATGCTCAGCGTGATACGTCAGGAGCTCTGTGCTCCCGCCGAAGGAACTTATTAGAGATTCCTTTTGCAGGAGCTTTGTGTCTAATGCACCCTTTGTAGTGAACAGGGAATACAAAAAAAAATTCTTTTGTACAGAGCTGTAGTAATGAAGTATTCAATAGAGACCAAAATGTATTTAGGAAAGTGAAATTCAACCTTGACTATATCATTTTATCAATTTTATTTTTAAATATTTCAATTGTACTTTTCACATTCAAGTGCTTATTCAGCTTCTTATATCAGTATTCATTTTACAGTTTTTAATTCAATACAATGAATCTAAGCGTAAATCTTTATGGCTATCATAGCCTTTTTAAATAACCAAATTAAGGTATACCTCCTGTTGGTAAGTTTTGGCTGCGTCATATCATCATTCAGTGATAACCATTCATTCATCAAAACCAACACAAATTCACAAACCAGTTCTGCCACAACCCTGCTCCTTAATAATTAATACCTACCAAAAACGACTAGCTACAGCGTAATATTTGCTAAAGCTTCATTATTCAGTTACCAGATTGTAGATGTTTTAGTGGCTCAACGCATTGTCTTTCACTGGCTTTGTGTGAAGCAGTGCCTCGTACGGAGCTGATGGGGACGGCTGAGGTCCACTTGGAAAGGGGGTCGTCCTTGAACCTCACCTGCCTCGTGCACGACTCTCCGGCGCCTCCTGAGTTCATTCTCTGGTACCACAAGGACAAGGTGAGATAATTTGGTCATTAGGAAATGCAGTACTTATCGAGTCAAAAAATTACTTTCACTCGGAGGTAAAAGATGATTTTGTTTCAGCAGCAAGGAGTACATTACCGAACTAGAATTCTACTTGTCCCTAATGCAGGTAGGCTTACATCAAAATTTACGACCGGAAGAGTTGAAACTATATCAACTCGGCAGCAACTGAAGCAAAATGAGAGTAGACGTTTTTCACTTGTTGGTCATGGGAATTATTTCACAGTACAATTTTTGTTTTGATAATTGATGAAGGAAAATAGAAGGAAATGGAAGGCAGAGCTAAACAAAGCTCACCTTTGCAGACATCATTCCTTATGTGCTAATTGATTTAATAATTCTGAGATTAAATTTATCAGCAACAAAAACTTAATGCAATTCCTTTTTTTAAATTGTGCGAGTAAGCCTACCAACACAATACTTCTGAGTTTTGAACCTTGAATTCAAAAATTAGGGAATTTTTTGGTTTCATTTCATTTACTCATGAATTTTACTAATACCCAAGCTTATCATTTTTCAATAGATACCCCACAGGTCTCTTTATTCACTTATAAGTTTAGTTAACGGAGTAATTTCTCAATCAACATGAATTTCACGGGTAGTTCCCGTATACCGAGTGAAATTCGCTGGAAACAACAGCTGAAAAGGCTTCCAATTTAAGGCGCGGCAACACAGCTGTCAAAACTCCAAGTTTCTCATTCACCAACAGAACAAATCTCAAACATATCAGTTCAGTCCCACTAGTTGTCTGACAGGGACATATCTCAGTAACGACGGCTTTAAATTTCGCATCCCAGCTGGTGAACTACGGCAGCAGCAGCGGGTCCATCAGCAGCGGCAGCAGCGTGGGCAGCCCGGGCGCGGCGCGGGTGAGGGTGCAGACGAGCCACCTAAGGGACACGTCCCGCTCGTCCCTCCTGGTCCAGAACGCGACCACGCGGGACTCTGGCAGGTACCACTGCGAGCCCTCCAACGCTCCCAAGGCCGTGGCGCTCGTTCACGTCATTCCCAGTGAGTTGAGCTCATGGGCACCTCAGGTGCTGATGTTGGTGTGGACGTCGCGTAGTTTTGCTTGGGATGCATGAGAAAATGGCTTGTGCTGTTTGTGATATTTGATGAGTTATATAGTTCTATTTGTGATACCTTATAAATGGTGTGGTTCTGTTTTTGATATTCGGTAAGTTGCATAGTCCTGTTCGTGATATTATTCAAAAAGTCACATTGCTGTGTTGTTGATATGTACTAGTACGATGCATAATCCTGCTTCAAAAAAGGCTCAGGGTATATCAGTACGGGTTCCTGTTTGTGATATGAATTTTAGACGATACATTGTTGTATTGCTGATATTTATTTAGATGCTCCATTGCAATTTATTTATTCAAGAACAACTTAGTTCTCTTGCTGATTTTCATTAAGCTGTAGCATGGCTCCTAGCCCCGTCTTAATGATTGTTAAGAAGTTACGTATTTGAGCTGCTAAAATTGATTCAAATCTAAATAATAGCATGGGTGAAGTTTGTTCAGAAGTTAGGGATTTTCTACTATGCATTTTTTTAGAAGTTAAATTCTTTACCAGCTGATCAGTAAGTTTTGGCTGTAACGCATTCGTATGAGGTAAATACGGGCGTAGTTAAGATACTTGGGTGCGTAGAATAAGTAATAACTTAAAGCTAACGCGCCCTAATATATTACAACATTTATGACACTTTAGCAGTTAAACTCCAACGCATGCGCACCTATTCAAAACATACCATTATTCGGCACCTGCATAATTTTTCTTCGCTAAACACAGAGTATGAGACCATGTATCGTTTGTGTCGTAAAACGCTGCTAAACCGTTTAGTAATATTGCGTCGAGCATCAGCGCAAATGTGAGATTTTTCTTATTACGTCCAGCGTTGTAAATTACAGCACCGAAAATGAAGTGGTTAGTTTCTGCGAGACCACGTGGTATCCCCGAAGAACATAGCACCTTGGCCTTTATTTAAAAAATATGCTATTCCTATGCTTTCATGTGTCGAGCGAAAAATACTGTAAAAAAAATTTCGTTAATAGTATGTAGAGTTTTGAATGAGAAGACAGTTTTTCCGACGGGAATTACGGAGTGAACATTTTATACATTGTACTTGCATCAATACCCATTTTTAAGTAAGGACTTACAGGAGCTTGCAGGACAACGCCTGGAAATCAAAACGCTCCCTGGGATTGATGCTCATCTTTTACGATTGATGATGCTCATCTGTTGAAAGCGTTATCGTAATTAATATTTGACTGATATAATAATTACTACTGTTTTACTTGTATTGATCAAGCTAGGCCTGGTATAATACTGAAAACTTCACTTAGGAACTGAAAACGTGTCATATTCTTTGGAACTCCAGTAACTAACTCCAACTACTGGTACTGAACTGTTTGAAGAAAGCTTTTTGTTCAATGGTAAAGCACTTGTAATTCCTCGGTGTTTTATATATTATCTTCTTATGGAGACGCAACCACAAAACTTTAAAGTGAGTTGGCGTGTTGTGTACACGGTGTACATGTGGTCTGAGAGGCTACAGTTTTTTGCGAGAATTCAACTTCATCTGATAACTCAAGTTGATTCAAAACTCACAAAAACAGGTAATTGCAATACATACGCGGGACAAGAAATACCCAACCCTTATAAAAAAAGTTTCACTGAACAAAACGGCTTCACAGAGAAAATATGCTTACCTTATGCAAATCTGCTGAAAAACTGACATTTGATCGGGGATTTAATGCACGAAAATTGAAGCAAGTGTGAGTTTGCTTACCTTTTGGATGTATGTACATACTTTCAAAAATAAAATAACTCAAGCAAACGCTCGGATTGTGGAACGCTGATGGCTGATAATGTTATCACCAGACTCACCCGCAGGCTAACTTCCATTTATATTGAAACTGACCAGGACAATCCCTTTCTAACCAGGAGTCCACGATGTTGGGCGTTTGAATGCACATACATATGTTTGACTGTATATAGGAGACTGAACTTATGTAAATGTGCTTCTGGATTCTCTTGAAGGTTTTGATTGTCACACATTTCTACACATTTTCAGCTGGAGGATATAAAAACCGGCCATGCACAATACATACGAGTGTATCAGTTGAACATGTGTCCGTTGTGGCTTCTCACTCTTCACTCAGATCCACGTCACAAAATTTTTGCTTAACATAAGACGTCATGAAATATATCCCCAGAACGTCGGAAATGTGCCCGGCATTGTACTCATATCGTGTGGGAACAGCTCTTCTACGAGGTTGCATCACACTCACTTACGCTAAGGAGGAATATGAGGAAATTTCACGGGAGTTTAGCCTACATCGAGCTTATCAAATTTCCGCTGAAGGGCCATGAACCCAAAAATTGCCTCATAGCATTCCCGAGGTTGTGTACGGTTTTTGGAATGTCGAGTTTCTACAAAAATTTATTCTGTCGTTTTCATATCGAGGAGTGATGACTTAGATGAAGGTCTGATTCAAGTTGTAAGATTTATATAATTTTGCCAATCTCATAAATACGAGCAATGAAAAAATGATGTGGGCTGGTGAAAGCTTGAGCATCCACCATTGCTGCAGGAATGAGAGAACAGAGGTAGATCATATAAAATTTTTGTTAATACGGGTGTACTAGACAGCTCCTGATCCTATGGGTCACATATCCATATTAGCACGAAAGAAGTAGAGAGCTGTGAATTTCTTTGCTCGTTTAACAACCAAGTCTATCGAATAAAACACGACTCTCCTTTACAAAGTGAAGTGACGTAGTACTTTGACGTACGCTCTCTCTTGGTATCGAGTTAACACAAATGATGGATCGCATTTTTTAAATTCAAAAGTTGTGAGTGGTTGGAATTAAGACTTGGAATTATTTAGCTCATTGAATGACGGTCTCACTAGAAATATCTGGCGAGTGTTATCAGTAAAATCGCTAGAAAATATCGTTCGTTCTGGCGGCTCGTCCAAATGTTAGAGAGTAATTATCCAAGCCTGCGTTGAGTGCTGCTAGTGAGTGCTTGCTTTAATTTCTCACACTCACCTCGCAAGGATTCGAAAGGAAAGTGTGGACGGAAAAGGACATTTTTACTCATGAAAGTATTTCGAGCGAAAAAATTAATTTCGCATATAAAGCGATTTTTTCAGTTGAAAACATATTATTAAAATTATAGCTGACCCTCCTGTCGATTTGAGATTCATTTTTAAAAGGACTGCAACAGTCTAAAGCTCAACATCGATCCCTATTTGCGTTCCATTGATTCATGCCACTCGTATCATTCATTCATCAATTTCATTCAAGGTAATAATTTACTTAGCCCCTTAATTTTGTCCATTCAATTAATCTGAGTTATTTACTTCATCTTTTCAGCCATGATATTCACTCCTCCACTTTGCTAATTGAATCTACCGTAAGAAAAGGTATTTACTCGAGTCTGTGTCGTGCATTGATGCATCGGAAGTGCTTCGATAAATGTTATATATATAAAAACACAGTAATAGTGTTCAAATTTCGGCAGCATAGCTTGCTGCATTTAACCTTGAACACCCATTTAATGGTATTCTACAATACTGTTCAAATAATCCTACAGTGTATTTCGTTGGTATAGCGCCTTAAGTGGTCTAGCGAGAATCAACTCAACTCCAGGGGATAAATTTTCGATATATCACGAAGAGAGTTTACTGAAAAGATTTACCATTACTTTATAATTCCAACTCTTCCCTCATTGAAGGATTGAATAAACATAAAACGTTATGACTTTCATTCTTCTTCGCTTGTCTGAATGACTTAAATTCATACTGTATGTTCTGAATTAGCCAATCCTACTCGAAGATTAAATAAACAACGCAGTCTGGTCATCCTGACCCCAATTTTGCCATGCGCAGGAAACCTAAAATCGGTCGGAGAAACACAAACACTCTTAAGAAGCGCTCAATATGCGGTGAAAATTTGTTTTCTACTCATGCGTTTTATTCCGAATCGACGGTTTCCATAGCAATAAGTTAACTGCATCACAATTTGGGATCACAGTTTACCATGCTACACCGCTTACGGGCGGAGTCAGGCTTGCCCCGTTGCACCGTTTACGGGCGGGGTCAGGCTTGTCCCGTTGCACCGTTTACGGGCGGGGTCAGGCTTGTCCCGCTGCACCGTTTACGGGCGGGGTCAGGCTTGCCCCACAGCACCGCTTACAGTCGGGGTTAGGCTTGTCCCGCTGCACCGTTACAATAAAAAGTCACGGAAGTAACTCAAAGTAGTCTACGGTATTTACGCCTAGCATTTAAGTATCTTTTTCATTAATCTTTTAAAAATAGCAAACGTTGTTTACGTCTTAAACTTACGTAATTATATTGCATGCAAAGTTCGAAGCAGTCTTACCTTCAAGATTAAAAAAATTGTGTTGCTTGGGGATGGTGGAACAATTAGCACATACTTATAAAACTTCAATACATGCATTGCATTCGAAATTGAAATTGTATCTGGTGTAGAAATCTCACATATTCCTAGTACCTGGAAGCCAAAGTTAGACAAATGAAACATTAGCCAGGTCAAATAATTGCTGATTTCATTTCAATTCCCTGAAGTGTAAGGTCTACAGTACATTTGATTCCATGACTATGCTACGTTCATCCAACATCTACCTGTGTTATTCATTTCATGTACCTTTATACGGTGAAATTTCATTTCAACAAAACGTACACTTTTGTTTACAGGAAAACTTTAAAGGCTTCTTAACATAGAATTAGAATACAGAATATTAAAAAAATGAATTATTAAAAACTGTATGGATTCAAACAATGGTAAATATCAGAAAAATATCGGATAACCTATGAAGAACTATTGAATCTTTTCTGTAAAAGAAACCAAGGGCTTGAATTGAGCCTGTACTTGGAACACGTTCTGAAATGATAGCTTATCATCAATACCTTCTAGAAACATAAACTATAATCTTTGCTCCTCCCTACCGATGGAAGAATACTGGCGGAAAGATACGCTTCCGCTTTTTCTGTTTTCCATCGAGACAGGCTTCTGACCGCACCTACGTAATTTAGAAAACAATTTTTACGTTCTAGAAGACCTTTTAATGACTTTCAGAATAGCTTAATTAGCTGAGAGCCATCGTTCAAGTGTAATTTATATCAATTATTTTTTTTATTTATTTTTTCACTCTCTTACTCAGAAGATCTTGTAATTGAATTTATATAACACAACGGAGAGAAAAACTCACGTTGACGTATGAAAATCATTTGACCTGCGAGTATTATTAGTTCTACATCAATATGGGTTCTTTAACATATGGCAAGGCCCCCAAATAGAGGAGGGGCGCTTGTAAGATGCCGTCAAAACAAACTGTCCGCTGGAGAAAACATGCTCCTCTCACGTACCGAACCTAAACAACGGATTGACTTAATCAAATGAACATACTTGGACAATTTTGTACTATGAGAATAATTTTGCGTTCATGTAGATTTTCACTACAACCATTGCCAGTATCATAATTTACGTAACGTTTTAAAGTGTGGGGTCCTCCTGTCTGTAAGGAAGAAGTGGCATACTCCCATAACATTGATGATAGTAATGTTGGTGGGATTGATAAAAATGATGTGATATAAACTATAGTAAAGTAATAAAAAATATAATGGCTAAATAAGTTCTCTTCAATAAGTAGTTGAGCTTTTTAATAATTCCCCCCGGTGAAAATGTTCAGTTTGTCATAGAAAGCATCGTATGCCAGCGCAGGAAATACCTACTATGTATTATCAGTCATTATACAACACTCAAAAGTAGCTTATGGGTTATGGCATTGAAGTAAAACTCTAAGTAATTAGTAATAATTAGAGGGGCACAAAGAAGCGTAGACAATAGTAACTTGCAGTATTTGAAGAAATGCAGTGGTAAGTAATAACAGCGTCGCGAGAAAGTATGTGCTACTTCTAGTAATTATAGGTAATTAGTGTTTCTAATTTAAGCGCCATGATAAATAACTAGAGGTAATAATTAGCGCACCGCTCGGAAACGTATTTATTAGAAGCTTAGAATTGCTACTCGTCTGCACTCGTACGGGAGCTGGCTGAGGGTGTTGAGCTTTGGCCCACGGAGGAGTTAGTCAGAGAGACACAATTTTCTCTCTTAAATTTAGGTGCTTTGGAAAACCCCAAAAAATTGACGCCGGTGTAGTACTGAAAAATCTCATTCAAATTCCGCACACTATCTAATATTCAAATTAGATTGTAAGTTCGTAAAATAACCAAGATGAATTAAAAAATAATCAAAAAAGCATTCTGCCATGATCCACTGCATTATTGGTGTTTCAGATAATCTGGTTTCCATAAATATTCTCTCGCACGTAATTGACGTGCGATTACGAGTCTGTGAAGCTCAGTTTATTCTGTTCTAGAGCACAACACAACAACTTTTCAAATTGTGAATAAAATTATTGAGCTACCTTTTATTTGGTGGTTATTGATGGCATAGTTTACTTTACACCAAGTGAGATGCAGCACTCATACTACTCCCTAAGTAAATTTTCTGATGCACTTTTGAAGGATGTATTATTTATTTATTTTTGTTAACATATACTCAGGCTACAAGTTCTTATGATTTGTGTATGATGAGTAGTCTCTCCATTATTTTTGGGGTCTATTTTGTTCCTTCATTACATAAAAAATAAAGCACCACAATAAGTAGTTTTTCTTACGCATTGAAACATATCTTTTGCTCCCGATAATGAACGACTTTTAACTTGTCGGTTAAGTTTTATAATCAAGTCAGTTGAACTTTCGATTTGAGTCATTACGTACATTACGCAAGTAATTTTTCTCTCTCAAATTCAGGATGCCAGTGCGAAAATTCTGGTATTACTCGTATTTCTGTTCGCTTTTGTCAAGGCACACCTGAGTGGCAAATCCAGATAACTGCATGCAGTAATGGCTCGTTAGTATTTGTGAGTGACACATTTGGTTCATTTTCCCCGCAGGCGAAGATCCCGCTGCAATGCAGACCACCAATTCTGCCCACGCTCCAGCGCCGGCAGCGTTTATGGTGGTGACAACTCTGCTGTGCATCTTATTGGCACAGTACCTCTCTAAGCGATCTCGTCTGCAGCCCTCACAAGCTCGATCTTGCTCAGCTTCGAGCGCTCCACCTTATTACATCGAAATGCTATCGGAAGAAAAATGTGCTTCTCACAAACAAGGCTCAATCCACGGCTCGGATTTTCGGAAGCCCTCACGTTCAGTGCCACAAACGCCCGAGAAGGAAATGAACAGAAAATGTTTTCTCCTCAACGAAACTCCGTGCTCTAGTTCTTTTTTGCAGGCATTTTATGGCACGGAGGTTTCTCAGTCTCTGTACGACTGTTCAACTGATGAAGAGTTTTACATGAAAGACGCTGAACATAACACAGCTTTGAAGCTCATATCAAGCGCTAGGGGCCCATCCATAAATCAAGGATATTACTGGAGCGTGAGATAAAATGCGAGCGCAGGTTGGGCTCCATTTAGAGCGTGTAAATAACTGCAGATAATTACAGACTCCCTTGTAATACTTTTCACTTTGTGTCTTCGAAGACAGCATGGGAACTTAGATCGTAATTTGCATGTACATTCAGAATATTGTGCTGCATCTTTGTAGCCTCGAAACAACAGTATGGCAATCCTCCCAAATCCGGATAAAAACATGCAGGTTTGAGTACCACGTTTGACGTAGTTTTGTTGGCATTAAATGAGTTGGCGATTTGACTCGGCGGCCATATTTTTCAACTCTTCGTCTAAATTAGAATTTCAAGGCCTTTTTCGGAACGATGAAGGTCGAGTGAGTTGAAGCACCCTTGCGAGCGAGCGAACTGCATTTTACGAGCAGGGCTAAAGTGTACTTTATGAAAAAATCTATTTTTGGCAACACACGAGATCATTAATCCTTCTTGCAGCATTTTTTCAATGAATTTATATCTGTGTAACTTAACTTCTGGCTTGGAATAAAATTCTCTGCAATAAGTTTCACGATTAATAATTTTTTCAGTCAGAAGTGAGCGAATCACTACCGTGGAACGGTGGATGAATGTTACTTAGGGCTCTAAAATTAAATCACTTCTCATGTTGCTTGTCATTTAATCAATTCCTGAACCAGAAAATATATGCTTGACTCGTGTAATTGGCTATTATTCGTTTCAAATATTGACAGGATATTTCTGGCACCACAGAAAATAAGGCAAATGAAACTTGAGTCCCTCGCAAGATTTTCCTAATCCGTCATGCACGACAATTTGTCGCTAGACTTCAGTAAAATCTCCGGTGGAATCTGCTAGGAAAGCCTCGTGCGACTACACGGGCTCTCTCAGAGCTTCTCTTCGGAATCATTTCGTTCCGATATTCAAACACACTCAAAAACGTATGTATAGGTTTAGATTTAATGTGATAGAAACTGTAAGCGATTCTGTACATGTAATTTCAAGATTGATGAGTTCTGAAGATATCAAACTGTATATTGAAAGTCTGTTTGTCGTCTTTTTCTGAGTAATAATTTTCTGTGCGGTTATCAAATGAATCCTTTCGAAAAAACGATAAGTTCTAACGCTAGTTTTGCTTTGTATGGAGTTTCGTTTCATTCTGTAGCCATGGTTGATAAAACACAAGCGCCCAAACAATTTTTGAGTCTTTTGGTTTTTCAATTTGGTAATCATTATTCACCAACGATATACGAGTTAACAAAACCTGGCCATTTCTTCGTGTACAACGAGTTGGAGCTCACCTCGGAGGGCACCGCTCGACTGGTGGCGGCAAGCATAAATTTAATAACCCACTTATCGCCCTCTGGTAATTTGTTGTATCGGTTTCCTCGTTAATAATTCGGGCAAAGTTTTCGCCAACATCCGTGCAAAGGATCCGTATCTCTGTATTGAAGAAGGAGAAACACAACGTCTGATAAGCAATCTATTGAAAGTACTATCAGAAAACTATGAAATCCATTCATCGATTGCAGAGTTCAAGCTTCATGCGTCAGCCATGATTGTAGCGTCACGACTTGCTTCATGGAGCAATCTTTTCTTACGCCAGCACGTGTAGTAAGAAACATGTTAAGAAATACAAAATCATTCAAATGTGTTGCTCCCACATTACCGCTAGCTATTTCTGTTGGCAGAAATCATCATGGGTTCCGATAAATCTTGGAACTTTGCTCGTACTTCAAATTCTGGAAGCCTCTTTACCTTGTTGGTTTAGTTTAATAGATGACTTCATATTACGACTGAAACAGCAAAAGTTTGTGTTGTGAGAGGCTGCGCAAAATTACCGCGTTTGTGTTAACTGGATTGTATTTATTTGGAGTCCAGACCGCTTGGATTAGCTCATTAAAAAGTTTTAGCGAGTGAGTTATGTATGTATAAGGCTGCATGCAGAATTAGCATAAATTATCCTAACTGTTCCCTAAATTTGTCTTCGCTTATACAGTAAATATACATGTATCCCTCGTATGTATGCACTGAGTAACCTTCATACAATATTCTGTAGTATCACAAGTGTGATGATCTCTACAGCTCATCAGGTTCTCGGGAGACTCAGGCTAATTAGACAATTAAAATTTTATTTAATTTATTCACATTATTTCGAACGAACAAAATTAAGTTTTGACAAATGAACAAGTAAATAAAGGTGTACTTAAGGATCATGATGAAAAGATGACCACCCGAGATAGATTACTAAAATGAGGAGAAAAGCGAACACTGCGTAACTTGGGCAAATGAACATCTCAATAAGAAAACAACGATTTTAAAATACACAAAAATCCTATGCAACCCCATGGGAGCCCTCCCTAACTCAACAGCCGTCGATCACAGAATAATAGAAGACCGGTGTGCAAGTCAGAATCAAGGTACCGCAATCAGTGGCTATCTCGTATTTTTATGACAAACGTGAATCATTATACCAAAAATAAAAAATAATTTCAGGTCCCCGTCACCGTCAGCATTTGTTCGGTTTGTACTCTCGGTTTAAGAGTGTAGAACCTAAAATGTCATTTCTTTGTCAATTGGCATCTGCATTAGCCGTATTCTCGATATTTTTCAATAAATTTCATGTTTGACCATGAAGTTGGTTGTTTGAATTAGAAGGGAAACTGAAATCATTGTTTGTAAAGAAACTCACATCCTCCGTACATACTTTGGTCAGGTTACATGTCACACAGTGTAGTATTTTGTATTTATTTGGGCTGCTCGACGTATGCAAGTCTTCTTCCTCACGCGCCCTCCCCCCTCTTTCTTTTGAAGCAATTTTGCATTTTGTGGGTGCGATGGGCTGCCATGCAGCGCTCATCACATCTCCTGACATTTAAAAATTTTTTTCCACTCGTAGAATTAACCCGAGATGATGAATTTGAGTTTATTTTGATCTCGCTAAAATGCAGTTCACGAATGAATTGAGGATATTGCATTAAAAATCTCACACTGATTGGAAACACAGTTAACACAAAAATGTTAAAGCGCTCCATTTCTCTTTTTTAATGTTCTTAAGATGCATTTAAATACACCTGTTGAAAATCTTCGACCGCCTTAGCTACAAGATCAGTAGATTGATATCAGACGATATAGATAGTCAGAGTGAAGCAATTTTTAATGCGTGGTAACGGACAGTTATACAAAGTTCTCGTTATAAAGTCTGCTGTGTAAGAAAAACATACAGTGAGATGTGTTCTTGATAAAAGGTTTTTCGTGCTACAAATGCTCGCAAAATAGTGATCGACCGAATGAAAGGGCATGCAAAGATTTAGACATTATATGATCCCAGGAAATGTGGAGCACCATTCGGAATATTTTCTGTCAACATTGCAGAAGCATATATTGGATCATCGCTTGAAAGTATTACTAGGTTTTCTAGCAAATGACGATTATTCCTGGAATTTTACGAGCCGCAGTAGCCATAATCGCTGAGTGCAATTATGGCTACTAATACAATGCTGCTGCTTTGAACGAGAAACGTGAGGGCAAGAAAGAATCGATTAATGTATTGTTATGTGGTCTTCATGCCGAGATTAGACTGAGGAACTGCTAGAAATTCAACCTATAATCTTATCAGAAGTTTTGAAGTTCGCAGAGATCAGGAGAAAGCATCAGTAAATTATTGTCATAAAATAACGAAGAGAATCTAAAAATATAATCATGATATCAACAAGAACAAAAAATATAATCCATATACTGAAATGACTCGTTTTTGGGAGACATCATGTGATCGCGTTCTTCCCCGCAGCTTTAATACTTAGCCTTAAAACATCATTGCGGATTAACGTTTTCCTTTCCAGTTGCCAAGAAGCTTTTTGTCTAGCCAAATCAAATAGAAAGACGTTCAGACAAGAGCTTAAGCCTTCCAAGAATCTTCATTAATCAGGCAATTAGGTCGTGGTTGCCAGAGTTTTCTTTCGTGCCCAAAGTTGGGTAAAAACTTTCACAATGTTCCGACCGAGATGCGCCTCGGACCCTGTCTGCTTGTTGGGCTCCAGAGCTCTACTATAAAAGGAACAAATCCCCCTAAAGAGGATTTGAAACGCTTTGCGTAAATGTTTATGTGCTACTGACACATTGCCGTGTCGACGTAGAGAGGATGTGAAGGAATGTTCCGGAATTTCTGACGTAAAGTACGTGGCTTCTCTACGAAGCTCCACGCGCGGGACACTTGACACGTGGTTGGAGGACGCAGGTAGACCTTGTTGCGTGCTATTTGTACTGTCGAAAATTTATTGTACTATTGTACTTGTATTGTACTATCGAAAATTTGTATGATCGAAAATGAAAATGCCCGGGTATCATGCACCGTTCCCGTGTCCTGATTTTTCATCAGTGATAAGTTCTGGAATACCTGGATTTAATTGAAGAACTTACCCCTCTTATTTCTAAGCATCACATGAGTGAAACATGTGTGAAGAATGTTGAGCGATGCAAATATCGACCAAGTGTTGAAGCTACACTCAAAAATGATAAAGTGAACAGTAATTTTATTTAATTTTAATGAACATCAATTAGCGTTGAAGATTATTTTCCTGCAGCTTATGTTAAACCGACTTTCAATGCTCTTTCAGCATTAGGCATCACAAAAATATATTTTAGAAGAGAACGTGGGTAAATGCTGCTAGGATTCTGAAGTGTGCGATCAACGTTGCGCCATATTCTGTCGTTACTTGACAAAAAACCAGGAAAGTACATTTAGGGAGCTTTGAAAAAGATAAGCGAGTTTAAAACCTTTATTGAAAACTGGACTGCCGCCCCTCAGAAAAGTCTACGTAGGGCTGGAGCGGTTAAACAAGATGAAAGAACTTTGCTCGGCGCCGACGAATTTTCAAGTATGCTTCCGTGAAGAAAAACCATTTGATGCCCATCACTTTCCGAAGTAATCTTTGTTTGCTGTTGACAAGAAAGAGATAAAAATGATATGACCATCAAAGTTTGGTAAAGATGGCGGCTGCGCTTTTTCATTCATGAGCTCCGAACGCCGTAACCAGAAAGTTTGGCCGCTTTTGTTTGTTGACGGAAATGTCGAGATCGGATTGAGGGACGAGGAAGGCAACTGGACGGAAAAGTTTACTCAGAGCTAACGTGCTCAACGTGTTGAGTGCTTCACTGTAAGTTCGGACTCTTGAATAGACGCTTCTAACGTTGGTAAAAATTAGGGTTTGAAACCGGTTCTGACTCTTGAATAGACGCTTCCAACGTTGGTTAAGATTAGGGTTTGAAACCGGTGCAGAATTTCTGCTATTATTTGTTAGCCTCTGCTCATATTTATCTACTCGTATCTATTGAGTTTTACTTGTATTTATCGAGGGATGCTTGTATTTTTTGAACAGCACTCGCATATGTCGAATCCTTTCTCGTATTTATCCAATTCTGTTCGTAATTATAGAGTTCTGTTTATATTTGTCGAGTGTAGCTCATATTTGTGCGTTTTTGTCTGGTTTTGCTTAATAATTTTGACACCGTCTTTTTAGCGAAAGAAAAGTAGAGCAATGATGTCAACATATACATTCGGTCTAGTAGACCAAATAAAGAGCAAGTGCATGTTGTGTCATAGTTGACCGCACGAGAAGAAACACACAATGGTGTTATTTATTCAGGGTCTACATGGCAATGAAATTGTTTGAGAAAATGCAGCAGAGGATTTCGTTGCGAATAGTCGGCCGGCAAAAATTAGTGAAGCAAATGTACCGGCTGGCAAAAAGAGGGAAGAGCCCACGAAATTTTTTTACGATGCTTGAATTAAAAAAACATTTAATAAACGATGAAGTAAATTTATGCAGAGTGTTTAATTTTATTTGCTGCTTCAAGTTCTGTGCAAAATATTAACCAAACTAGTGCAAAAAATGAAGTGAAATTAAATAGGCAAAGGCAGTTTAGGATATTTTTGTAACGTAAACTCGCTCAAGTCACTTTTGAGTGCCGATTTCAACCCAAAGAGAACGAACTTTTGTTAAATGAAAAAAACATTGCGAAAGCAATCATGCACATTTTATGCACTTGAGTGCATAATCGGACTAGAATTCAACTAAGCAATAAGAATTTAACACTAAACTGCACCAATTCTAACATCCATTATTCTTGACAAGCGTTCACATTGGCCGATTCGTTTCGATCTTTGAAGGCACAAAAGCTTCAAATTTCTCTCTAAGGATTTTAAGTGACGATCAATTATATTGAAACGATTCTAGAATTCTGGAGCACGGATTAAAAAACCTCATACAAATTTCAAAAAACAACTTTCTAGTTCCTTGATGTTCTTCGAAGTCCATTGAAACGACGACAGCGCAAGAAAGGTTGAAATGAAACGCCACAAAAGGACTACGAACTAAGGGAAGCGCGACCAAAGGACTGTGAACTAAGGGAAGCGCGACCAAAGGACTGCGAACTAAGGGAAACGCGACCAAAGGACTGTGAACTAAGGGAAACGCGACCAAAGGACTGCGATCTAAGGGAAGCGCGACCAAAGGACTGCGAACTAAGGGAAACGCAACCAAAGGACTGCGAACTAAGGGAAACGCGACCAAAGGACTGCGAACCAAGGGAAGCGCGACCAAAGGACTGCGAACTAAGGGAAGCGCGACCAAAGG
>VOMN01047739.1:0-12220 GCA_014899125.1 Orchestia grillus | reverse complement strand
TATGTGAATGATATCGGAATAAACGTTTTTTCTTTTTCTTTTTTTTCACTTTTCGTGCTTAGGAACGAATTTAGAATCACGATCCGAAGTTTTAGCGCGACTTCTACGCGTAATATTTCGATTGTAGTCGTGCCAATCCCGATTAAAAGTTCCATCGAGACTTTCATGTTCTAATTATAAAGTTGCAATTTTACTAATTGAAAAGCCCGATGTCCTATACTTTGCATGTGACTGATTTCGAAATGAACGATTTTTTCTTTTTTTTCTTCATGCTTATTGTCCGTCATTCCTGACATGCGTGAGAGTGACGAGTAGGATAAAAGTAATTTAATGTTCATTTTCAGTTGCAATGGATGTGGTGCCCGTGCTCTCTCAAGTGAAATCCCTCATCCAGTGGATCACTCAAGATTCTGAGGGGGCCCGGCGGACGCAGGAGAACTTCAGTCGCCAGTGCCCAATCATCTCCCAGGCCAGGTCCGCCGTGGAGGCCGCCATGGGCAGGACTGCCGACGCCAGGGAAACTCAAAAAGAATTCGGCAGGTTTACCCTGCACTTCGTGGATGGAATCCCAGTGGTGGGTCACATCAAAGGGGGCATTCATTACGCCCTCAAAGACAAACAAGGAGGCGACGCTGCCATGAAGAGTGCATCTCATACGACAGCTGTGATCGGAGGTGCAGTGGGGGGGTTTTTCGTCGGGGGCCCCCCTGTTGCCGCTGCTATGGCAATGGGCGCTGGTGTTGCAATGGATGCTGCTATCACTGGTGTAGATTCTGCGATCCACAAGGAATTCAAACCATGTTGTACTCTCGAGCCCCTTGCTGATCCTAAAAACGCTGGGAAGTGGTGTGACGCAATTGGAGTACTTGCTTTTGACGCAGCCACAGGGTTCTTGACTGGCAAGGTTATCAAGAGTGTCAAAACGGCGAATGGGGCCACGCCTAAGGTTATACTCGACTCCGTCGCACGGGGTAAGATTATTGTAAGGGCATTCGCCGATGTAGCGAATTCTATTCAAATGATAGTTAAAAGTGACAAGGCCCAACTATTTTTTCGGATCCTCAAAGCAAGTAAAAACCTGTATAAGATGACTGAGAATTTCTATAGAGATTTGGACAAAGCAGAGGACAAAGGAAAAAAAGAGGCAGAAAAACTAGGCGTGTCCTTCAAGCGCCGTGGCGATGTGTTCGAAGTTTACTTCGAAGGTCGGCTGGTTGCGGTCAACGACGGGGCTAGGAGCTCCATGGTCAATAATGAGGGGGAGCTGGAGGAGATCGAGGACGGTCAGGAGTACTGCATCTGTACCGATGGCACCTTCAGGCTCAAACCTGAAGAAGAAGAAGGGACAAAAGGGCCCGCTGGGACCCTTGGCGACCGCACACGTCTGCTGGCCTTGCTGGACTCAGTCAGTTTTGCGTGCGATTGTGCGGAGGGAAAAATTACTTGCTAAAGGAGGGGAGATGGAAACTCGGGAGGTGGAATGGAAGCTCGGGAGGTAGAATGGAAGCTCGGGAGGTGGAATGGAAGCTCGGGAGGTGGAATGGAAGCTCGGGAGGGGGAATGGAAACTCTGGAGGTGGAATGGATTACTCTGGAGGTGGAATAAAAACTCTGAAGGTGGAATGGAAACTCTGGAGGTGGAATGGAAACTCTGGGGGTGGAATGAAAACTCTGGAGGTGGAATGGATTACTCGGGAGATGAAATGAATTACTTGGGAGATGAAATGGATTACTAGGGAGATGAAATGGATTACTTGGGAGATGAAATGGATTACTTGGGAGATGAAATGGGTTACTTGGGAGATGAAATGGGTTACTTGGGAGATTACATAGCTACAGCGAAGATGTAAACATGACTGCTAAGAATTCGTCATTTCTAATGAGCAATAATATTAAGTCTTTATTGTGGGTGTTATTGATGTCAGTAGATTCTTTTCCACAAGCACTGAAAAAACTTCCATGAAAATGTAAAGCTCTAGGGAAACAAATGTACCATATTTTCAAATTTTTACTATAAATCTAAAGAGTATTGTTACTTTGTTAGCTAGGTCGTCTTAAATATATTGAAACATGAGTAAACCACTGGTCGCAGTGGCCTTCTTCTGGATTATGAGAGACAATGATTTATGCAAGTGCCTTCGAATGCTATTTTGTTAAATATTAAACTAAAATTAAAATAACGAACTTAGTCGTTTGTATTTTTTGTACCAATTACAAATCTCGACGCGGTGGCGGTGACCGCCTGGAGTAGTTGTGCCTCTACTTTAATAAATAACCTCCATGCAAAGAAGCAAAAATTATATTTTCAGTTTAATAATCCACTCGTGTAGCAACAGTCATTTATTTATTTAGTGTAATAATCCACACATTGAGCAAGAGATATTTATTTATGTAAATATTTCGCACATTGAGGAAGAGTTATTTATTTGATTGAATAATGCACGAAGCACTTTTCGTTTTTTACACCGCGCTCAATGCCAGGCACGAGGGCGTGTGCGCATCGCTCCAATGGTTACATAGCAGGTCGCTTCTGTGGAGTCTCGTTGAATATGGCATGCTGAATTGTCTCCAATTCAGCAGCAGCCAAGATTAAGAGAAAATAAAGAAAAGAAGTTTATTCTAAAATCAGGCACATCAATCCTGGTGTGCTTGCGACTTTATATTCTTGGCCATTTTCTTGGTCGCTGCCACGCGACTGAATTACGGAGTAAATTGCGGAATAATGTTTGCCGCGTGAACTGAAATAAGCTTTTATAAGGGGGCAAAAAACTAGTGTTTACTAGTTTTTTAGTGAACACCAGAGCTGGATTTTGTGGCACCGAGTTACACCTCTGCCGGATTCTGAAGTCGTGCTGGCGCCACCGCAAGTTTGGTAAAGAAAGTCTTTAATGTTGGGGGTTGAAATTGGTAGTACGTTCGTTTTGGTCAAGATGGATATTAAAACACAGGGGTTTTGTCGGGCACTTAACTCGTAGATTTGCGTCGTGAAGATTCGGGTCTTATTTCGTGAATAGTGTTTTT
Organism: Orchestia grillus; assembly: GCA_014899125.1. Classification (NCBI taxonomy): domain Eukaryota; kingdom Metazoa; phylum Arthropoda; class Malacostraca; order Amphipoda; family Talitridae; genus Orchestia; species Orchestia grillus. The sequence goes on along the minus strand of VOMN01047739.1, from coordinate 9,200 downwards.
CGTGGTGCGTGATTGTGTGGTAGCTTCGTGAGTGGGTATTTAATTAGTGGTTTCGACTTCAAGTGCCGCCCGTTTGAGTTATTTTAGATATCTTAAGCCTGCGCACATTTGTGGCCAACTGATTATTTATTGTTAGTTCGGTCAAAGTTTGTGTTATCAGCAAAGAAAAGTTCAAATTTTCTAGTTGGTTCTTAATGTTTTTTTCATCAAATGCGAATGTAGCGTTGCTGTAGCACTACATCGTTGTACGTAGTATTGCTGAAGGAAGTCAATGAAGGGTGTGGTAGTCGATAGTCTCTGGTTACGTACGTGAGTTTGTGTACGTACGTGAATGGAACCATGTTTCATATGTTTATAAAATGTAAATTTCATCAGTATCATGCGAATTTCATGTATATATCTAGCTAGCAATGATTAATTCCAGTATTCATCCATTTGATGTTGTTCACATACACTTCGGAGTTGATGTAAAATACAAGTATTGCGCTTGTGTTATCAGAAGAGAATATTATATGAACGCGTTTTGTTTCGATCCCGTACCGTCTGCCTGCATTGGATATCACAGAAGTTAAATTTTGGCTAAAATTCCATGAAGCTTTTGAGGAACGACTACGGATTCTGCGGAACAGTTCTCCTTTTGAGCAACGATATCCATGACATCTTACCAGGGTGTCGGAAGATGTTTGTAATGGATCGCTAATTTTCGGTGATCAATGCTATATATATATATATATATATATATATATATATGTGTCATCAGGAGGACCATCTCCTTTCTCATTTTCTTCTAAGCTTTTGTTCTCTGCGTGCGCCGTTCTCGTCGATGCCATGTGCAACACATTTCTTGCTCAAATTTAATGCCCATTTTGAGATTAAAAAAAGAAAGAAACTTTGTTTCACAAGTTCAGTTTGTACTTATTTATTTCCAGTTCCTTATAATTACCTGTAGAGCGCTTAAGTGCAGTGGGAGATGTGGAGTTAATCTTCCATTCCCAAGGGAAGTTCCAAGAGACCAAATTGAAATCAACCATAGCTCACTTACGCGGGATCAAACCCACGACCTCCAGGATAGAAGGCAAACGCTCTACTTTCAAAGAATTTTGTTTATTTTCAGGAACAGAAGCGAATTTCCTCTCGGCAATAAGAAAGATGCTTAAACAGGAAAACTTGAGAGATATCGACACAGAAATGTAGGGGTCCGACTTATGTGAATAATCATATATTGAATTAATGTATACATTTTTTCGTTCGCTTCCTGTAAGTCAAGCAGTACTTGAAAATATTTCTTCCTAATCTATATAAATGGTATAGATATGATTATTTTAATCGTAAGTCTAGGGTTATTTTATTTTCATTATATTATGTGTTCAATCTGTGTTAGTTCAGCGTGTTGCTAAGCAAATTATGCACAAGATAGCGGTTGCGTTTCTTATTTCCTTTTTAAAAATTTAGTAAGCATTGGATCGATACAGGTTTGTTCTTTCCCTAATTTATTATTTACTTTTTATATCAATTTTTCAATTTAATATAATATTTATCATATAGACTTTGATAAACGTTTTTAATAGGTTTTTATGGCATGTTTCTCAGTGTGGCTTTGATAATTCGCCATAAATGCTATTAGAATGTTCAAATCCATAAATAATATTGTCTCATCTAATATAGAGCATTTAATTAATACAGAAGCTTTTTTGAGTGTATTTAATAAGGAAAACATTTTTAAACATTTCTTTCCCTCACACAACGCCAATATTTACCTTCTTCTGCGTGTTCCATTGTTTGTTTACTGCAGAACGAGTATGGCGTCCGGTTATGGCGGTGTCATTGTCGCTCGGGCAGACGAAATATACCAAGTAGTATATAGATGGGTCAGTACAAGGGGAATTTGTGTTAAACCATTGACTAGGAGTAAGAACCTTGTGATCGCAGAGGTAATTCCTCCTGATTCCTGGAAAGAATAAAAAACTATAATCCTTCCCGAGAAAAGTAAACCTACGAGTAATGAGCTTCGCCCAATAGCCATAACAAGTGTCTCTTATAAGGTATTCATGAGTATGTGTAAAGATAAGTTAGTAGAACATTTAGAAACTAATGAGAAAATTATTGAGTAGCTGACTGGATTCACCAGGGGAAAGAAACTTGAAGATAATATACTGTTGTACAAATATCGTGTCCAAGAGAGCTGAGCTGCAGAATGAAAACATCACTAGTAGCATTTGCTGTGGATTTTGCAAAAGCTTTTGATTCCGTAGACTGAAGGCAATTGGTGTTGGTGCTGAAGATATACAGGTGTGATTCAAGGTTGATAGATGCAATGGTGGAATTGTATAGCAAAGATAAAATAGAATTATATTTAAATATTAGTAAAGTAGGTTAAATGAAAATTAATGATGGCATCTGATAAGGATGGTAGTGGCTCCATTTTAAAAATGCTGATGGAAGCTTAGGTGGGATTTAGGAATGATGAAATTTTTGTACCAGTTTTATTTGTGCTGATGATGGGCTGTTGCTTGCACACAGTGTGAGGGATAGATTAAAGATGCTGAATACAATGAATGAAGCTACATTGGAAATGAAACTGAGAATAAACTATGAAAAAATTAATGTACTTTCATACAATATATAAAAATACCAGTAGAAGTACATGGCATAAAGGTAGTCAATCAACTGAAGGATTTAGGAGTTACTGTCTCTGATGCTAAGGATATTTTTATAGAGCACAAAAAATAAATGGAAATTGGCCTAGAAAATGTCAAATTTGATATACTCAGTTATAGTTAGATGGTATGATAAATTAGTAATATGTAAAACATATTAGAAAAGTGTTGTGCTTTCTTCACTCTTGTTTGCCTCATCTGTTGTGTGGAGCAAAGAGGAGCTAAAGCAACTGCAAAAGGCAGAGAATAGGGTCTGGAGACGCATTCTAGGAGCTCTAGGGTATGCACCAGAGGCAGCAATGAGAGGAGATATTGGTGCCTCCTGCATGGTGACGAGAGACATGAAGGTTAAGTTAAAATATTTGTACAGGATAATGACAGGGACGTGTGAGCTGAAGAGTTGAGTGATGGTTGATATGTTCTATAAAGGAAAAGATCAACTAGTTTACACCACTGGGGCATATATGCAGGCACTAGGATACAAGGGCTTGCAAGATATAGGGAAGAGGAAGGTGGTGATAGTAAAAAACATTGAATAGTATGATAGGGAATTGTGGATGAGGATGTGATGAAAAGAAATAGATTACATCTTTATGCTGCTCATAAGAGAGAAATTAAAGAAGAAAAAATTTATGGTAATACATTTGAATCAAGTTTACTGTTCAGAGCACAAAGTTATTGTGTAAAGTTGGGCTGGAGGGAAAAGACAATAGGTGCCAGTTGTGTAGCTCTGGAGATGTGAAAACTGTGCAGCACTTTCTGGTGGAGTGCCGAGGTTTGCAACTGGTTTGTGAGCAGCATCTGATAGAGAGGAGCGATTGGGAGAAGTGCTGCTGTATGTCTCAGGACTCCCTGGTGACAGGTGTAGGAATAATGTGGAAGGAAAGAGATAGGCTTTTAAGAGCTGGAAATTTTTAATAAAGAAACAAATTTTCCATGTATTACACAACTTGTAGATAATACTTATCTCCTGTTTATTTTGTTTTTTAGTGTTTGATAATTAAATATATGTTTTTAGGAAATGTCTCATCATAGCTTCTAGTTAGAGAGCAAGGGAGCAGTGTGGGCATATTCCCTGGGGTTGTGGAGGGATGTGCTGTGAGTGTTAAGTGGAGATGAAATGTGGTGAGAGGTAGAAAATATGTTGATCAAGGTGAAAGAAGATTATGTAAGGAATAAATTATGTGAAAACTAATTAGTTTTGTAGATGTAAAGCTGCAACTCAGTTATAGAGTAATAAGTAGGCGTGCCAATATAAACGCTATTCTCTCTATTGATGCTTGACTTGATGCATGCCATCAGCTTAGTTAGGATTTTAAAAAAATACAAGCTAAAATGAAATTTGAATGTTTGAAAACTTATATAAATTGGATGTTTTAAGTGTTTATGTATAAAACTTTCTCTCCCAGTTTGAAAGATTGTTGAACATTCAGCAAAGTGTTCTGCTAGCATTCCTGAAAGTACATTTTGAAATAATTCTTAGGTGTTTACATTGTTACTATTTTTGTGGGATAAAAATACAATGCTCATCAAGTATGTCTGTAAGTTTTGTGTTACTTTTTGATAGAACTTGTGTAACATTTCAAATCCTGTTATGAAGAGTGTCCACCTGTAGCTCTACATCACTGTACCCCTACCAGCAATGGAGTAGCATTGAAACCTAACCCCAACTCAACCACGGAGAGCGCAGGAGCTGAAAACACGTCCAATGTAAACTATGTTCCCTATCTGTTTAACATTGAAACTATGTTTCTGCAACTCGGAAGTGAAAATATTATCCAATGAGACCAAAATGATGTCAGCAGAAAGAATAAAATGCCCTGTTCAGAAAGCTAACTCCAAGGAAATATTAACAAAAGTTGCCATGAGGTCATCTATATCTTTAGATATGTTAACTTGGTTGGGTTTCAGATTCAGCATTGTAGTAAACTGGTGAGAGTACATAATGATTTCACATGGGAACTTTTTGTGTTGGAACTTAGTTAAAAATTCATCAAAATATATGATCTAAACTATCATCTGTTCCATGAATCTGATTAATTTTTGAATTTATTTTGTAGACTATTGAAATGAGTGATTTCACTGCATTAATTGGTATTTGTTCATCTGTTTATACCTATATATATGAAGGCATTCCTTACCTCTCTTTACATTTTGGTGAGACATTTTTAACACCTAAATCCAAATTGTATGAATTATTTGTTACAGGTATTCAAATCTCATTATTGGCTCATGATGTTCTGTATTTAAACTTAGTCAATAAGTGAAACATCAATATGGAGGAGGGGCTACTCTCTCTCAAGTGGAACAACCACAGGGGCACATTCCTGCACATCTTGGCAGCTCTCAGGGACAAGGTCGGTTGTGGCGGGTGTGGCGAGTGCCACTTCGTGTGGACCCTATCATAGGTGTGGCATTGTGTGTTGTGTGTGGCATTGTGTGTTGTGTGTGGCCTTTTGTGTCATGCATGACAGAATTTCTGTGTTAATGTCACTGATTTCATGTGTATTTAGAAACATTCTCTCTCTTTGTAATCCAAAGAAAGCATTTGAAGTAATGCAAATTATGTAATAAAAAATATTTACTTGACAGCCAAGCTACTCTGGTGTCATGATAACATCATTAATTAAAAGAATGAAGAATATGGAATGAAAATTGAAATAGAGTGTTGAAAATAATTCCATATTTCTATAATAAGAAAACTGAAAATGAAATGCTTTGTATCCAAGTTTGAGAGGTAGGAGTGGCCAGGTATTTTATGCAGCTGAGTCATATATGGCATAATAGAGCTGCTCTTTGATTTAAATATGGTGTAGTAGAGTTGCTCTTTGATTCAAATATGGTGTAGTAAAGTTGCTCTTTGATTTAAATATGGTGTAGTAGAGTTGCTCTTTGATTCAACTATGGTGTAGTAGAGTTGCTCTTTGATTCAAATATGGTGTAGTAGAGTTGCTCTTTGATTCAAATATGGTGTAGTAGAATTGTTTTTTGATTCAAGCTGAAGGTTTTACTTTTGGGACTCTGTTTCAATGTGCAGAGGATCCTTTATGGGAACACACCTTGTGCATATGTTCCCCATTCACTAGATGCAATGATGCTGGATGGTCTCTTTCCTTTGCTGTCTCTGAATCACATTCCATGTGGATAGGAAGCTTCAGACATACAAATAATCTAATCGTCTAATCCTCTCTGGTTGGCGTGCAGCCGCTGCATAGTGACGTGACGCTGGCGTGTGGGGGCTCACTGTACCCGGTGCACAAGCTCGTACTGTCTGCCTGCTCATCGTACTTCGAGAGCATCTTTGCCAGCATCACGTGTCCCCAGCCTGTTGTCGTGCTCAAGGTGAGGATCCATGTGTTCTCCCCTTGTGTGTGCAAGTGTATGAATCATCGTCCTTCCATTTTAAATAAGCTAGGCTTATATGCGAGGTGTTATGATTAGTCTCAAAAAATAGTATTGCTAACATATGTGCCAGGGTTGTTCATCATGGACGTTGTAAACAAATTGCAACCAACACTTCATGAAGCATTAAACTGTGGTAGCACTTCCTTGCAATACCCTGTGTGTACATGTACAAAGAAAGGGCAATTGCTATGTGAGGACCTGTTTTTTTCAGTGCATAACACACTCAAATCTGGTATATATATTTTTTTAATTTCTCAACATATTTATATTAAACTGTTGACCCAAGAAATGAACCCAGTGGGATGCACACCAAATTTTTAGGTACTGTGATGGCTGTAGGAGTTGAGAGGTGTTACGGTGATGTCACGCCACCTTACATTTTTCCACAGGGCGTTAGGGTTAATGCTGCTCGATGTATTGATGTTTCAAGAATGGTTGTTGAGCCCTGGATAGATGGAGTGTCCGATGGAAGGCTGTACGGCTTGCAGCAAGACTCTGCACCTCCTCACTAAGCCACAGCAACCCAAGATTGGTTGTCGGAGAATTTTTACAATCGTGTGGCCCCAAATTGGCAAGATTTAAATTTTATGGACTATTATGCTTGGAGTGTTGTTTTGAAACAAATTTTTTTTTTTTAGCTCAAATGTTCTGGTTTATTTAAAATGATGAAAATATCCTAAATAGCCCTCACACCCTGTATTTAAATATATAAATTGTGTTTGTTGAATAGATTTGTATGTCTACTACAAATCTTGATAATTTTATTCCCCTATAGTACAGTACTGTATTATTCTATCACATCTATCCATTTATTTTAACCATCAGAGGTAGCTGTTCTGTGGTGAATGGGTATAATAGATACATCCATGAAATAATAATCTATCTACTTGAATCTACATAATACTAAAACTCTGGTCGTCTTGTTTGCTTGTTTGAAGTAGTGCACAGAAGAGCCGAATTTATATCGGGCTAGTTTGTAAAATGGATACGGGAATGAAGGATTTGTCTGTCGGCTCTGAGATATTCGAAATTTATACTCTTTGTTTAATTATTGTGGATACCGACTTGACTGTATAGGATATATTTCTGGAGACAGTTTGATTTTGATAAATTTTATTTGACCCAGTGGGTCATGAGCAATCCAGTAAATACTGAAACTCTTACCATCTCGCCCGCGTGTTTGCGACCGTGCACGCGCTTGAGTAATAAGAGAGGGCGGAAATTCAGAGCTCATCTCTCAGTAATTAAATAAGGGTTTTCCATGGTATCCTGGCTACGGTTCATGGGGACTAAAGTGAGTGAATTATTTTCTTTGGCTTTGGATATTTGTTAGGAAATGAAGAAGAATCATTAAAAGGCTTTGATGGGACTTAAACATAATGACCCAAGGGGCGACAGAGGCGAGGGAGGGGGGGTTCTAGATGATGCATGAAGTCAAGGCATGGCCGTGTTGTAGACACGAGCTGTGTAGTTGGAGGATGTGAGCTGGAGGCATCCAGTTTGTGGCGAGTGCTGTGTGGAGTTGTGGAGTAGTCGGTGAAACCTGACTAGAATTGAAACTTGATGCATTAGATACAGTGTTGCGTACATAAAGTTTGAACTTGGAGCATTGAAACAAGTATGTGTAGAATTCAAACTCAATTCATTAGTACAATATTGTGTAGAATTCAAATTTAATGTATTAAATACAAGAATGCATAAATTTCTGCGTGATATTTAATAGGAAGTGTCGCACCATTGCAGGACATCCGCTCAGACGACCTGGAGGCGCTGCTGGACTACATGTACGCAGGAGAGGTGGAGGTGCGCCACAGCAGCCTCGCCTCCCTCATCAAGGCAGCCGAGTGCCTCTGCATCAAAGGGCTCGCCGTGCCTGACGGGGACCCCGCCCTCACCTCCACCCCCAACAAGCCCCGTGGGGCTGACTCAGCAGCGGACACCGGCAGCGTGAAGCGCAGGAAGCTGGATGCCGGGGAGGCCGTGGACCGCAGGAAGGGCCAGCTCCACAGCTCGAGTCCTCTGTCTCGACTCGATGCCAAGAGTGACGCACAAGGCGACTCTCACCACAGCGCCTCCGGACACCCCAGAAATAACGGAGAGGTCTCCGCTCCTTCTAGAAACGACAAGGAAATTTCTCTGCCGAGGTCCAGGCACAAAAGAAGGCTCAGTGATGACCGAGGTTTGGCGTCGCTGTCTTCTCGGGGGGAGACTTCCTTCCTCCAGCACTCGGGTGATGATGTCAACGATGCCAGTTACGACAGCCGCAAGTCTGACTTGAGACCGAAGCTGAGCGGGTCGGAGCCGACGGTTAAGGTGGAGTTAGAAGATGAGGAGGAAGGAGACGGAGAAGAAGATGGTGAAGATGACGAAGTGAACCACACTCCCGAAGATTTGCTCATCGAGAAGACGGAGACGGCCGAGTATGAAGAGATGGAAGATTCTCACATTACAGGGGTGAGTTTCATTTAAAGGAAGTTTTTCGTTCATTTTGTAGTGTACATTGAGAGTTTGAGTACTATATCCATGTGCCATGCTTAACAGGTAAGTGAATTTGAAGTTCTCTTTTTCCTCTTTTTTCTTTTGTTAGTTCAGATTCATATTTCAAGGGGCAAACTCATGCTCAAGGACTAAAGGGCAGCACTGCTGAACCCTTTAGCAGCCAAAAGACATCACCCTCTCCTTCCATAAGGATGCTGCTGGTTTTTCTACATAGCTAAATGCAGCCTTGTAGCTGATGTACACAAGGCTGAGAATAGTTTCTCGTACGATGCCGAGTGGAACGAGAAAGAATAACTGCTGGGGCTGGACAGGCACTGGCGGAAGCGCTGCTTGTCTTTGTGGCCTGGCGTATAAAAATGCATTCACTCATTCATGATACACTTGAGGTATTGATTATGTTTAGTGCATACTAATCAGAAGTAAAATTTGACTGCTAAAGTCAAATCCTCAAGTCCAGCTGCAAGTCCATGAGTTGATCTGAAGATAATAATATCCAAATTACTCAAATGAGACTGGTAAATTGCACCTGAGCTTGGAGTACGACAGGTTTGTGTCATGGGCAGTCAGTGAGGGAGCACATGTTTTGGTGTGTCCTGTGTGTTGTGTGTACTGGGGCCCCCTGTGTGTTGTGTGGACTGG
>VOMN01047730.1:0-32209 GCA_014899125.1 Orchestia grillus | reverse complement strand
AAAATATTTAACACCTGCAACTGATTGTGGAAATTTGTTTTCCCCTTGAACTTGCCTGTGTTTCCTATGCTAAGAAATGCGTTTTCCGGCACTCGTACTGTAGCGGGTCACGCTCAGCTGCTGTACGTACGAATTTCTTGCGACGAACTCCACCGCTCGCGCGACCGCCGCCTGTCGTCTTCTACATAAAAACTCACGTGAGAACTTCTCGGCCACTTCGTTTTTTGGGGCATTTTTATCGCGGTGTAATTCACGGCACGAGTTTTGCAACCGCCCTTCTTGGTGACGCGTTCTCTAGAGGAGCTTGGTTGAGCAACGGATATCGCGTTGTTTTTACAGACTTCGAACCAACTTTGTTGTTAAATGGGAAGTTTTTTCGTGTTGTTTTGTTTTAGATTTTGTTCCTAGAATATTTATTAGCAATTCTTCATTACATCATGCAGCTGGTGAAAGATGTGTGCTACTTCTCGATTCTGGGTGCTTTGCTATGAATTTTTTGCATTTATTTTTTTGATTTCGTTTTACTCTATTCTTCTGAGGGATTATTTCCTTAAATAGAATGAAATCAAATCCAACTGTAAAATAAGTGGTATTCCCATGAAAAAATTTTAGAACAGTTTTCGCTACTAGCCCATCAATCGCAATGTGAAGTTAGATATACGTACGTGTAGTCATCAAGTATTTTCTCTGTTTTAACTTTTCACCGCACGTCGTTGTTTGGATTAGATGATTAGCGGCACTCGAAAGCGTGTGCTCCAAAAAGAGTGTATATGCTGTGTTATTTCTGTGTGTGTGGCTGTTGAACTTGTTCAGTGATCTGCGTTTGAAGTTTAATAAAGGAGTACTATCCTATTGTTGCATAAATTTGAGTAAATTTTAATTACTTTCAAACGAACCTTAACATTTTCTACTCAGTGGCGTAACTTAGTACATCAAGAAATGATTGAACATTTATATACAATGATCTTGTGTGACATGTTGAAGCAGTCGTTTTATTTCAGTTATCTGATGTGCTACCTCTTCCCACACATCATCATTTAAAATATTTTCCCGGCAGGGTCGGTTACGCGCGACCTCCGGCAGTACCTGAACACTCGGTTCCCGAAGGGCGGCGTGGACCATGACCTGCAGAACACCATCCGGGACAACGTGTACCTGCGCACTGTTCCTGTGACCACCCGCACACCTCGACCTGGAGAGCTCAACGGGCTCGACTACACCTTCCTCTCGCAGCAAGAGTTCCAGGCCCTCAGACGCTCCGGCAACCTACTCGAGTCTGGGGTCTTCCAAGGTCAGTTTTTTGCTTTTTGCCATTCATGTGCAGTCGAAAATACAAAATGTTTACTAGTACGGGTTTGTAGGTATATAAACAGCTCCGTGTTCTGGTGTCTACAGGGTCAGCGAGTTTATTACCTGCAGAGTAGTGATTTGTCAGTGGTTCTTCGATTTTGTTTCGCTCTTGTGTCTTTCGGAAATATTTAGTTTTTGGTTCATCGGTACTCTTTCAAGTAGATTTAATGTTATTAAAAAATACGCATTCCATCGACTCTGAGTGAAGAAATGAACATGCTTCATTCGTTAAGTACACTGTTCTCCGGATAAATATCATACCCGCGTTCTCGTGACACTCTTCATCTACATTAGGAAAGGATCCTATCACAGGGATACCTCGAGATCGTACCTAGGGCCTAAGCAAGGTCATGTAAATTAAGTGGCTTAAACTATTTTACAAGAGTGGCTATTCTTAATTTCAGGCTCAATTGTGTAGTGTCTCATTGAATGACCGTAATTATTTAGGATTTTTTGTGCATATTTTCACTTTGCAACACAATTTTCCCGTAAGAAATTAGGCGTCACGTAATTTTCAACCCGTTAGAAATCAGTTGACCACCTAATCCACGAATCCGACTAAGATATTGCCTAGCTTTGTAGCCCGGCGTTGAGCTAGTGTACGACGCAACTCGTTTGTTGGATGTTCTATTCCTGATCAGAGTCCGTAGCGGTCTCCACGTGCACCAAGGTCAGCCACGTGCGTTCCGTCTGTCCATGAGAACTGTTGCGCATGAATCGTCTTCTCCTCGGTCCGGTGTTTTGTCTCGGAAATGAGACGCCAAAAAATTGTACGCAAATTTTTAAGCGATTGACCAAAAGTTCGTCCGAAGTTAACGAGTTCGTAAGGCTGTTCCAAAAAAACTAAACGTGACTTTGGTCAAGATGAACGTTTTTTCTGTGTCGATGTTGACCTCATACGCGTTCAATTTTGAAAAGTTTAATGTCGGATTTCTGGGATACAAAAAAAAAAAGAATTTGTTCGATAGTTATTTAATTTCCTGAAAGTATATTAAACTAATAATTTTTTTTTGTTCAAACAAGTTGGGTTTGAAGTTGATCTAAGCAGGGTTTCAAGTCCTTAAATCAAGTTGAGAATAGAGATGAGCGTTGAAGGGGATATGTTGGGGAAAAGAGGTCGGAATGGTATACAAAAAAGTGATATTTTATTTGTCTCTAGCTACCAATAAGATTTCCCAAGTTCCGTGCGCTAAAGTCGCGTGATCGAAAGCAAATAGAACAGCCTAAAAACAATTTGTTCCTGTTGGTCGTTTCATTGAAACTCACATTGCGTGCGAAAACTTCGTACAGCCGATGCAGGTTTCCTGCCGCAGAACTAATGGAGAACTCGCCGTATTGCTCTCGAATAAGATATATATAAAATTATGCAGATGACTGTTAACGGTAAAGCATTTCTCGTTAGTAAATATCACTGATGATTTTGACATCAACAAAAGTTCTAAACCGATTAGTCTAAGAAGAATTATTCTTCAAGTTGGACCCTTTACCGGTTAGCAATGTTGGATGTTATTTTTGGTTAGCAATTATTTAAGTAAGTATTGCTTTAAATATATATGTACTTAATTTAAAAAAGTGATTATTTGTTTCTATAGGTGTAAGTAACTTTAACACCTGTTGACTGCATGCATGTTTTTGCACATATTCATTAAATAGCGAATGCGGTCAATGTAATTTGGTAACATGGACACTTACTATTCAGCAACGTTTTGCCTGTTGTTCATTCATGTCTTCTGGTTTATCTTGTTGGTGCGTACGTTATTAATTGATGTCTTGGGCCCACGGTCTTCCTATCTTGCCTACTGACGCTGCCCAGGAAATTTTGCCTCGGTCCGGCAGCGTCCCACGCTCTCTTATCTCCCGGTCGCATAAGGTATCACTCGCTCCTATCTCCTAGCCTAGGTCATTATGTTGGACTTCACTGTTTCCATTATTATCGCAACGGAGGAATGACGGGCACTGAATTTTTACCGCATCTTTGGCTCGCTTTCTCTGATCTGTTACTCATTTCTCTTATCTGCGCGGTGCCGATAGAATTCGTTTGTTTCTCTTGACGGGTCGGCATCTTGAATAACTGAATTTTAGCATGTCTTATTGTTCCTGTCAGCTCTATCGAATCATGATAAAATTTTACTATGAAATTGTGTAAATATATCCATTTACTTTGTTCTAGCGCTGTAGTTAAAAAAAAACTAACTTTAAACAGCACTTCTGTTTGATGGAGTGTGGCCAGTTTCTGCTTCAAATGTTATAATTGACTAGACGAATTTACGAGGCAAGTCGTGTGTAGGGATCTGCCCGAACGTTAGTTTGCTGTGAAAGAGGAAGATGAAGCGCAGGTACTGAACTAGTGTTGAACCGGCGGTCATGTAGTGAAATGCGATCACTGTAACGGATAGCGTTAATTATGCGATGCATATGGTTTAGAATGAGTTCCGTCTCATAATCAGGAAATTAAAATTGCAAATAAATGACTGTTACAGAAACACCTGTTGGGGAAGATCCTAAATATAGTCATTCAACGTCACACCCGGTGCTTATCGATTCGTTAATTGGAAATTCCATGACTTTGGTTAAGCGCTTATATCTGGTCGAAAGTTAAGCCCATCGCATCCTTGTTGTAATCACTCGTTAGTTAACTGAACGGTCTTATCATATCGGCGATAAGATAGAGATAGAGATGCTACGAGTAACTCGGCACATCGATGTATTTGAAACGTTCAGTTATCAAAGGAGAGTCCTCCGTGGCCTGCTGTTGTCTCTTGTGCATTTTTTCTTAATTAAATTCGATAACTTCGCACCGCGTGAAGTGTCTCATTGGAACGGGACTTGGCTCGTGAGAGCACACGGTGACGAAATAGCCACGGTGTAATGAAAATGTGATACAAGTAGGATTTTGTGAACAGTCTATGTTTGTGTATATTATTTACTACAGTGATAGGGTTTATTCTGAGAAACGCTAAATTTCGCCAATAGTTTTTCTATTCATGTTTCTGAGCTTTCGTTACGCTTGGATGAATGTTCGCGACAGTTGATAGCCTCTTGGCATCAAAACCCCTGGAAAACTCCCCCATCTCCATGGTGTGCATCTTGTGACGTACAATATTAAATATGAACGTTTATGTACGGCTTACTATAGTACACCATTTGACGAAGTTACAGTCGCTGCCAGTATGTGACGTCTGCATTATTTCGTCTGAATTCTATTAAGGAGGTATATTGTTGCGTGTCTTATTGTATAGGTGTTCCTGCCCTCACCCGCAGGCGCTTTATACGGCACTCCTCTTCCTTCCGCTGCTCCCGGACTTTCAAATCTTCCTCCTTCCTGCTCTTCTGTAATCGATGGAAGCACTGCTCGTTCATTGGACCGTCATCCCGATGTGTTTAAACGAGCTAAAACTGAAGAACCAAGTACGCCTAACGAGCTATTACCGCAAAATCAAACTCAATACTTAACCTTGGAACATCGTAAAAAAAGAGACCCACCCATATCTGAAGGAGATACGTGTTCAGACTCGAAATCTGCAAGATCAGCCGATGCCTTCAAAAACGTATCCAAAATGCTGGGTAAACAGTATAATAAAATTGTCTCGAAGACAAAGCAGATGATAGGCCCTCACGGAAAGTCTGAAGAACCGAGAAATTCTTCTGCTCCTCCGGTTGTAGTCAACTATTATCCAGATTTTCCCGACTTGGTTGAAAATCATAAAGATTATTTCTTGGGTGGAGGAGCTTATCATACCGTCAAAGTTGGCACTTACTCGGACCATGGCGGTCCTCGAGTCACAGGTAAAACTCCGAGCTCATTTGTGGGTAACCCTTCTTTCCGAGCTGTAGCGTTGCAAAAGACTAATCGGGGTCCTAATATTCAGAATGACGGACTCGACTCTCCTAATGGAGAAATATTTTCGTTCGCTAAGCCGAGTCTCATTAGAGGTGGCACTTCCAGTAGTTTTGTTGCTAGAGATCTCTTGAAGAAAAGAGTAGTTGCTTCTCGTAACGTAGAGCAGAATCATGACAGAGGCGGTGAAGAGGGAAACCAGAAAACCTTACGTGAGAGTAACGATGATGTGTCGTCGTACTACAGCGACTCTTCGGACTCCTCTTTCGAAATGAAACGACGCATGTTTTTGTCGCTGAGTACTAACGATGTTCGGGGAAGAAAAGAGAGCGATTTCAACAGCGAACGACAGTCTGTGCCAGCAGCCAAAAGTTGTGCTGATATTAATCGCACATATGAGCATGGCTCGAATTCTGATCGTGATCACTCAAGACGGTACGCTAGGGCGGCCACGTTACCCAGAAATTTCTACGGCAGTGAATATTCTTCCAGAAATTCATTCAGTAACGCCAGTGATGATTCACGATACTGGAGCCAAGAAAATAACCTTGCCAATTCTGAAGGCAATCTACGAAGATCTCGCAGCTGCAGCAGTGATGACGTGTACAAAGCCTCGCGAAACTTGAGCAAAAGTATGGTTCAGCTTGGTCATGAAATGAGTTCAGTTTCACATGAGGAACGACGCCTTGAACCAAATAAAAGGAGTGACAAACCGCCGCCACCTCCGAGGTCGACTTCTCTTAAAGATATTTCTTCGAACTCTTTCAAAGATGAATCAGTTCAAGAGTCGAATTCGCAGGTTACGAACACTAGTAAAGAAAGAAATGCGGAATATAAGGTTTATGAGAACATATCTCGTATCAGCAGTAAACCTGCGGAGATTTCTGTCTGTTATGACTCGCACTCTCAGTCGCTGTCACCTTTTAGTGCTCACGATGAACGACCGTCTTACTATCACAGAAATCTCTTATCTGATTCGGCTTCTTCTTTTGCTAACAACTTGGTGCATGATTCTTCTAATCCTCCTCGTAAGATACTAGTGCCTCATCCGACTCATATCTCAGGCGGCAATTCGAATAACGTGTATGTAAATTATAACAGAGGACAATATTTTCAAATTCGTGACGAGAGAAGTAATTTGCATGACCATTACAGAGAGCATGAAAATCCGCGTTACTACAATCAGCCGAACGCTCCACGACAATCTTTTGGAAGTGTTTCTAGTCAGTCCTCTAATGGCCATACCGATGCCAACACAGGTGCTTGGTACGCCTCGTACTTGGCTGAACGAAAGAAATTAGCAAGCCGCGCATCAGAGGGAGGTAACCTAACTGATAATAATGTACATCGTCGGTTGGTTGCAACAGTGAGCGCTCCGACGAAATCGAGAGAGCCGATTCTGAACAACATCCCAGAGTACGACAGTGACCCAGAAAAACTCGAGTTCTCTCCCGTGCCACGCCAGAGGACTATGTTCATCAGCAGACGCGATCCAACTAGATTCAGCCCAAGCGTGTCTTCGCGAAAATATCACTTAGACATTGGCTCTGACAGACAGTTTTCCATGTTTCGTGACGCTCAAGTGACTCGTCCTGACCATCGCCAACATTGGCAATCAGTGTATTCTCGCCCTCGCCAGCCGCCTTCTTACGAAACTGTCCTTCACAATTCGCGCTTTTGTTCTATCCAGGAAGAAGGTAGATGCTTTTTGTTAATGTAGCATGCTCTCGCCGCTAACCCGTTTTTTTCAGCTTAGTGAATTAACCTAACAGTAGATGTTTGAGTACTTTTTCTCGCTGACTTTTGTAGTTTAATCTATTTTAATTCCCGTTTTTGTGATTATTTGATAGTTCTTAACATAGAGTAAGATATATTGGGTGAAACTGGATATTTCTTTCATTTTCCCACCTCATACTACTGTATAAAACACTACTGAGTGGAAAGGTTGATATGGCATTATTCGTGTACCTCATCCAACATATCTATTCTAATACTTTTTTATTGGAAGTCATTAAGGTTACCTCATCTGAATGAATTTCTGCATGTCGACAGGAAATCACTACGGTACCCCTAAGCCACCATCACAGCCTCCAACGTCAGACCCACGAAATCAAAGCGCAGGAGGAGCGAACGGCGCTTCTGCAGCTGGCATTTTGCCGGGTGCCCATCCGAGTTCTGAAGGCAAAAGGCGCAGGAATCGATCTAATGTTGAGGCCATGGCCGCTAACATGACGGAACCTATGCCCTGGTGCCCTCAGCAGCCCACTCATCCCTACCCCCCGCAGTCCCAGCAGCCGCACTCAGATCCTCGTAACCACGGTGCCGCTGGATATCCTCCCGGCTCTGAAGGACAGTTCATGATGAACAGCGATCCCTCGATGCCACCCTCGTCCATGCACCTGGCCAACGAAGTCCCGGGGGGCAACTCGGGGCCTCCTGATGGGGACCTGGGTCCTCTTCCTCCTAACTGGGAGCAGGCTTTCACTGAAAAAGGCGAACCCTATTTTATCGAGTGAGTAAGATTTCATTCATTGACTGAATTGTAACTACTCGATCGAAACTGACCTATACTTGTATTGTCTTTTGAAGGATGTGGGACTTAACAGAAAGCGAGCAACTGGTATTGGTTGGGTAAATGATTGAGAGAAAGTAATTAGATAAAGAATTTACGTTTTATCTGCTTGACTTGTTTCCACTTTCACATATACTCGTATCAGCATTGTAATTTTACTCACATGCTATGCCTTGTACACGCAAATTTTCTGACACCGCATTTTTATACTTTCTGGGATTCACCCTCTATTGAATAAACATGGCAGAATATTTTTTTCTCAGTTGCTTTTGACAATTATTACATCTCCCTGTATCAGTAAGTTATTAGTCTACCAATTCTTTTTTAGTATTCCACAGTAAAAATGATTTTGCCTTTGCATCGACTTCTATTCTGTTACTTCATACCCTTGTCGAACAGGCAAAATTGCCCTAGCGATCTACAGTTCATTGTGATGCGAGTACCTATCTCGTGCTTCAATGAATAAGTGCTATTGCGTTTATGCTATGTCGTGCTTAGTTCTCCTTTAAAACTATCAAATAATAATGCTTAGAGTTGCACAAAAGATGCCATTGGGCGTATATCATACGTGACAATACAACATCATTAATTAATTCAAATTGAAAATGAATCTTTCTTTCAATGGTATGCGAATGCGCAATTGGACCATCAATCATGCTAAAAAAAATTACGTTTGATTTTTCAGTTCGCTTAAGTTTCCAGTATAAGGTTTGATATTATTTTGCTTATTCTTATCCCTTACGTGTTTGTATTATTTTCAACCATATGTACAAAAACTTTAAGCTGCCATGAGGTAATTCACAATGGAGATTAATATGAGACTTTTAGGATAATTCATTCATATATTCTCATTCGGATGACAGCCATTTGGCCGGCACGTCATCCTGGCTGGACCCGCGCTTAGCAAAAGTGCAAAAGCAGAAGGCGGAAGAGTGTGGGGAGGACGAGCTCCCCTACGGCTGGGAACGCATCGATGATCCTCAGTACGGCACCTACTACATCGACCACGTGAACCGCCTCACTCAGTACGAGAATCCCGTCACCATGGCCAAAACCCAGATCGATCACAGCCCAGAATCCAACCCTCAAGGTGAGTTTTTTTGTCGACAGCTGATAAAATACTCCATCCTTAGCGATTAAGAGGGCAAAGGTAAGTTAATAATCGTATTAGTCGGTAAAATACTCTACAGTTTTGCATGTAATCTTCATGAAATGGGCGTTACATGCTCCTCAAAATAGAAATTTGCCTTTGATTTGACTTGATTTGACTCTTCTCGCATTTTCCGTTTGCGTACAATTTCTCTGCTTCCTCTTAATTGGGAGCAGGCATTCATCGAAATAAGCGAACCCTATTTTATCGAGCAAGTAAAACTGGATTCATTGACTAAACTTTTAGGTCTTCTCTCGAAACTTACCCTTAATTGTATTGACTTCTGTGCATGACGAAAATGAACGTTCTTTTCGTTAGTTAGGGATTAACTAGAATGTAGGCTGGAGTAGCAGATTCGTTTTAATTCTTAAATGTAGGCTCTATTTCAGTGGTGTAGTTTTTTACTTGTTTTGAAAATGTTAAATTTGTAATTCTTTTCGATCGCCTCTTTAAAACAATCATACAACTAGCGTATGAATGCGGATACAAGCCTTCCTCACTGTGATGATAGCTTGTTTCTTAAAAGATTATTTCAAATATTCATTTGCAGAATCTCAGTCCGCCCAAAACCCGGCCACAGCCACCAACGCGAACAGCAACCACCCCACCAACAGCGGCACAACCAACACAGCGAACAATAATAACAACAATAACACGTTCCCGCGTCAGAAGAAGCTATCCCCGGACGGCGGGTCCTCGGCCCCAAAAAATGACGTGGACAACTCGAACCCAACGCGTCTGTCGCAGCCACCCAGCGTGGGCGCCAAGCGCAACAACAGTAAGTCGCGGTCTCGTGGGGGTGCAAAAGGACTTCTTCCTCCGCTCGCCGTTGACTGTCATTCGAGTGTCGTGTTTTATTACTTCGTTAGGGTTAACTTTACGTAAAAACAATTCGATTAACGTGAATCATTAGCTTGAGCTCAGCTTCCTCATCAATTACTCGAGTCGGATAGAAATATTTTACTGAGTGTCGAATACAACCGAGTAACTTTTGCGATTTAAAAATTTATGTTTATGCTCTTTGTATGTCATAGATGGATAAGCTATTGATGTGAATGTCTTATCGTTGACGGCAGTGTGCTTAATGCGCGTCACATTAGCCAACGTCGTACTTTCCTAAACCCGACAAAGGCTTTCAGTGGACTGCATAGAAACGAGAATGTCAAGCAAATTTCCTGCAAATTATTAAAATAGAATTTATCGTTCTGAAAATGTTCCTTAACCTAAAAATAGCTCGGTAGTAATCTATTTTAGGAACATTTCCCGATTAGTTTGTGTGAGCAAATAACTTGTGGCATGGTAACTGAATGAATTTTAATATATTTATAAAGTTAGAACCCGTCGTACCGTATTGTATTCTAGTGAACAAAATGGGCCTGCTTCAACGTTAGTGTTCCTGTAGTTTTGTTCAGCACGAAACAAAGAGCCGAGCTTTGGCTAGTATCCACACTACGCTTGACTTAGTTGACTGCTGTTTTGGTGAGGCTCCCTTTGGGGAAACTCAAGAAATGTTAGAGATTTCTGCCAGATGATTCTCGTGTTCTTAGAGCAAAATAGAAGGAATCAAGCCGTTATTTCACTTTTATGTTAAATTTTTGTTATTAATGTTGGTATTGTGAGAAAAGGTTGAAGTTCAAATTTTTATAAATCTCTACCCATATTCACGAAGACTGATAGACTGTATTTATCATGATACTTAGACGCAGCACCTGTCTTTGATCAAAATTGTTCCTCTGGTTCAATTTTGCCTATCTCCTATGATTTTTCTCTTTGCTCACTCCTGTTTGGAGACTTCATGTATGGCAAGGGCGGAGAATTAGTGACGACCTGTAATTATCATTTCAACACTTTTATAGCTGCGCTTGCTGTTGAGTGGGATGGCTAACGGACCGTAGTGTATTAATTGTGTGGACTTGGGTGGGGCTTGTGCTTTTGTAACTTGTTGCTTCCTTGGTGGACTCTAATACCGTGCTTCTCAACTAGTACATTTAAACAAGTTACTTCATCGTTAAAGTTTTATTAACGTTTGCAAAGAGCGGCTTGAAATAAGCTTTAGCAAGGTTTCTATTTTTTTGCTATATTTATCATCACATCGGTCCACAAATACCTTATGAACGTCAGTGTTTTATATGCGTAGGGAAAATTTATAAGTTGAATATTAAATCTTAGGGACTAACTAATTACGCCATGAGACGTACGAGAGATTTCTTCATTTGATGATTACACAACGGGACGTACGAGCGGAATTTTCGTTTATTGATTGCACAGTCACCCAGGATTGTGTTAGCGAGGGTGATTACAATAAATATTAAATAAATCGTTGGTCATCGAAAGCAGCATGGTTTCCGTTTTGAACTTAAAAAATCTACGTTCACAGATTTCATGAAATATGCAGAAATTGGACGAAAAGTAGTTAACGTCTTATCACGCTCATAATTTATTTAAATAAAAACTTTAATCGCTCCTGTGAGATGAGCAAATTTTTCGACGTAAATTGGTTTCGTCAGGGAATCAATTATCGCGGTAATTTTATTCTGAATTTAGTGTCATCTTTCGTTAGAAAAGCTCTGTGTTGTGCCATCTTCCTCCTTACTTGGTCGCCTTAGGTTTTATTTGAGTAGTTTCAGGGCTTAAAACTTTTGGCCATCGAATGCAACCAGAGCAAAATTATATGGCAACAGCTGTGGTATCGCTTCCCACTGATCAGACGCAAAGTGAGCTAGTTGCGTGTTGAAATAATCGGTTATTGACATCAGTCTCATTAGGTTTGAAGAAAAATGCGCCTCACTGACCGTGACATCATGTCTGGTTCCCTAGGGCTGACGCAGTGCATACCTTGCCTGCCCTGTATTGCCCCTGACGGTCGGCGAGGGGTGCCCAACATACCGACCTACGCTCACCAATCTTACGTTCGTGTCCACAACCCTGTGGACCGATCTTCCTCCTCCTCCTATTACTCCTCTTTCCACCCTCCAAGACCTCGGTCTTTGTCGCCCAACTACAAACTCTCTCTACCTTCCACATCCCCCGTCAACAAATCTGCCAATAATAGTAAAGATAAAATTGATATATCGGCTCCCATGGGTCCTGTGAGGTTATCCAGCGGCACTCCAGGTCACATGCACATGCTGTCCTTGCTCAACTCGGTGTCTAAGTCAGCCGACTGTCTCAGCGATGCTGAAAATAATAATATCTACATGGAAAAAACACCAGAGTTTGAGGAGTACGTCAAGACTAAGATGACTCGCAAACTAGGTGCAAATATCAAAGAACACTCTACTCAAGTAAAAAACCCAACGTTCAACCAAACCATTGTACCTGACTTTGCTAAGCCTTGTTTTGCTCACTTCCCTAGTCCGGCGCTAAATGGCAGCCCTCCAACTCACACTTCTTCACCCAAAGTTTTACACCCGCTGTACAGTCATGGAGCGCGACCACCCAATTGTTCTATAATGAACGTTTGCCATCCTAGGTTTTATCAGACTTACGTACGGCCACGCCTTCGATTACGGCTACCGAATAACGCTAGTCCGTCTCCACCATTCATGCCCGTCAATGGTCGTTTTCCCCATCCTCATTTTGAAGCTCGTCATCAGCAGTTTCCATCTCCCGTGTTTTACGGTCCGCCAGTCTCCTACATTAATCGTCTGGCGTCGCTAGGTCCTCAACAACGGTCTGTTGTGCGATCGGGTATGTCGACCCTCCCTAGGCACCCTCACTTTTACCCTCATCAATATCACCTTGTACCAGCAACCGGTGCTCACCCTCCTCGCTACCTACTACCCAGTCCCTTGACCCTATACCCCTCACGCCCCGTACAATTGAGCAACATCCAACACAACCGCACCATCAGGCAGTATCTCGACCAGCTCCAGCCTCAGCGATATATCAGGCCTCCTTCCCCTCACTCGCTAATGCTGCCTACTCCCTCTCCCTCCTATCTCTCTGCTCCCTCTCCTCTCTTTACACCTTCGTGTTCGCCTATTTACTGCCCGGGGGATGACCCTTTCTTAGCAGCAGCCAGACTCAAGTGGACAGGTACTGCACAGTGTCTCCTTGTGTTGACTTTGCGGACTTTTAACATTTGGGTGCCTTACCACGCGTCAGCTTTAGTACATATACACACTCATACACACACACGACTTGACTTTTTGGCAGTCATTTTACATAAAAAGGTCGCTCAGCTTTACTAAAGCCTTCTTGTACATATGCTCTGTATCCTTCCGTGGCGTCTTCAGCGTTAATACTCATATTTAGGCACGCTTGCCTCATTATTTTACTGGAGATACCGCCTCCTTATGAGAGGCAGTCTGTAGACTCGCCACCAAATTCCTGACATTTTCAAGAGCTTTGGTTTCGTTGTCCGAAGGTTGGGCTGGCTGCTGCTGCTGACTGCTTGACTGACTAACTGTTTCACAGTTAACTCAACTCTTCTCTTTGGTTAACTGAAAAATTTCGTGGTTAACTTCTCAATATTTTTCTTATGGCGTCAAGGAGCTTCGTGGTCAGTTACATTTCCTCACCCAGAACCGGTGGTTTGGTTTACTGTCAATTTCACGCACGATATCCAAAGGTCGACTGAGAACATTTCACCAGAAACTTGGAATAAATGACAGCAAAATACGTCCCGCGCCTAAGAGCAGATGATAAGATTCTTGCGCAAATTTCTGTTTAATTCAATTTAAATTTTCTTCCAGGTTGTTCCATCGAAGTTTCAACTAACTTTCTCGCACTAACAAAGTTAGACTAACCACTAAAAATTCATTTAGTATTCTTAAACAGGGTCTCTTGCTGTGTGTTTTATCAAATTAATCTAATTTTTAACAATGTACGAGATGATGGTGGGCTGCTTGTGAAAGTTACCAGTATAATTTGAATTAATACATCAGATTAAGGTTTTTAGCAGTCTTGGAGCATGCACGCGAAATTAACCAAAACTTTTACTATCGTATTAACTCTTAGCAGTTCTAAAGCAATGGTGTTATCTCAAGGCCTGCAGTGCGTGTCGGCCGCAGCCTCTGTGCGACTACCAAAACTGGTAGCTCGTACCTGAAATGAGGACGATCAGGCCTTGAGGTCATGCACTGTTTTTTCAAGAAAAATTACTGATAGAGTGAACTATGTCGTGCAAGATTTCGAATTTTATCGTAAACAAACGCACAGATTTTGATATTAATTTCTAATTAATTTTATTCTGATATTGGTCAATTCGTGAAGACGTCCCAATGAATAGCTCTCTCGTGCTATGTATATGATCAGGAAATGATTGATACATCATTGAGGTTCTCGTTCACTGAAGAAAGGCTTCATAACTCAATTGAGTATGAGACCACCGAGTTGGATGCATGTTTCGTGGTAATCCGGCCTTTCATAGTCGATGTCTTTAACATGCTGTGTTTGTATACTTTTGTGTTACGCCCCAAGCTGTTCCCCGCCATGTGCGGTCGGCACTTAAGAAAGTGTTGCCTGTAGTCTCATTTCTCTCTCTGAAGTTTTTTTTTTGAAAAACGTACGTAATTGGGAGTATATTTCAATACGCGATGGGTTATTTCATAAATCACTGTCCGATTCATCGAGCTTAGGACTTTTTAAAATCGTTGCAAAAAGTTTTTTATGGATGCCGATTTCATTTCACATTTGAAATTAGAAAGCATTATGCAACGGTCAGGCATGGCACCTGCACCACAACTGTAAGAAAATAGGGGGGCTAGTCTTGACTTTATGGTATAATGTCTTCTTTAAGTTGTAAAAAGCTTTTCTTTTGCCACGCCAGGTTGTTGAAATAGTTATGTAAACACCTCTCGATATGAGGTACAATCTTAAGAATGCAAAGCATTGCCCAAGCTCTAAATGTGACCTCGTATCGTATAGAGTGTCTCATCACTGCTGCTCTCCATTCAACAATGTCATCTCAATAAGACATTTTAGTTATCGAAATATTGTCGCACATAAACGTCTCTTGCTAAGCAAACGCGCTGAAGATTTTATCTTAGTGCTAGGCGAAACACGGATTTCAATTTGAGTTTTATCATTGTCGTTTTTGTTCTGCCGTAATAATGGATACTTAAGCTACGCTTTTGCAAACTTCTGGCAATAATATTACTAATAACCATTATCCCTTGTAAATTAACCTGTGAAGATGTCCACTTCATATAATATGAGCCCTCCATGTTTCTAACATGCCGTTCTTAGTGCTGAAATGACCCCCAGCATCGTACATCCTTCGTTTTTAGTGTTTATTTTTCATTTTGTAGTGTTTATACTTCATTTTGTAGCGAGACAGGTTACCTTATCTTCACTAACGCTAGGTATGACCTGTATTCACTCAATGACGACTCGTGGTCGTGCAGGCACGTGGAACAGCATGAACTCTACAGTGGAAGGGAACACCCCCGCAGCGCCGGTGTTCACCCGCAACCCTGCCGAGCTGCGCGGTGAGTTCTTCAGAACACAGCTCATCAAGTCGTCCAGAGGCCTCGGCTTCACCATCGTGGGAGGTGACGACAGCAAAGACGAGTTTCTGCAAATCAAAAGCGTCGTGCCAAACGGTCCTGCCTGGCAAGATGGAAATCTGCGCACAGGTGTGTACAAACGTGTGTGTTGATGATATTGACTCGATTATTTTTGTTTGATCTGTAGGTGCTAAGCAGGGCCACCTTCATATCTTCATTTTGTTTTGGGAAGTTTAAATTTTCGAACAGATATTTCCGACCTCTTCGTTTTACTCGAACTTTTTATTCTTATCACTCAATCGAAAGCTGTTTTGATTTATCTACTTGGGAGGTTTGTTAGTCCATTTGACTTTATCTAAAGTATATTTATTCACCATTGATTTGAACTTATGGATGCTGGTTAGCAAAAAAACTGAGCGAAAATTAAACAATCAAATGAAGACATTTCCAGATCATTGTCTCGAAGTTCCACTGTAAAAGACCCGATGGCACTATATTGGACCGTTTCAAAAGGCTGCTGGCTTCTCTGACAAAGCTAGCTGCAAACTTGTAGCAAAATAATTCAGGCGTTAGATGGTAGAGCATGTACACTATTTTATTAACCATTCACTTTGAATTCAGGTGACGTTTTGGTATACGTAAACGACACCTGCGTGTTGGGCTACACACACGCAGACGTGGTCAACATCTTCCAGAACATCGAGCCCGGCCGAGCCGTGTACCTCGAGGTCTGCAGGGGCTATCCTCTGCCTTTCGACCCCAACGACCCCAACACTGAGATAGTTACCACCGTGGCTGTTACGTCATTGGGTGAGCGCTTAAGCTTTTCCGTCGAAAATGTCAGCTTTTTTCCGTCTGTGGGAATACTGACATTTTCGTACGTCTATGGGAAAGGAGTAGGAAAAATAGAAGAAATGCCACCTGAGCACTATAGTTAAAACATGAAGCATTGGGTTGTTATTAAGCTCTGATTTTACTTCACTTGACTTATTAAGTGTGCATTTATTTATGTATACTGTCACTGAAACTAGGCTGACCATTGTGGCTTCCATGTTGTGCACCAAATTTGATGCACGTACATTCTTTGTTGAGGCTTTAATTATTATTTTTTTTCCTTTTTAAATTTTTTCTTAAGAACTGTGAGCCGCCGACCATGCGAAAACAAATGGTCCGGGCGTTTGATTTGACATTGGTACGTGCACATGAATAATGAACCGTTGTTTGTGCAGATTCCAGGTCAGCAAAATCGATGTTTGGTGAGAGCTACGAGCGCTCACGGCACAACTCAAACGAGTCCCTCAACACCGCCAAGTCCATGCCCGATTTGAGTAATCCGGACAGAGTGCAGCAAGTCCCCAGGCCAGGCTCCGCGGACTTGCTTAACTCTGAAAATTTCGACACAGCTCCTGATATTTTAGATTTCTACAATCCTAGCATGTCCAAACCTGAGTACCTGACCATACCAATCGTTAAAGGAGGTATGGGATTTGGCTTCACCATAGCTGACAGCGCGTACGGACAAAAGGTAAAGAAAATCTTAGACCGAAGTCGATGTAAAAATTTAATGGAAGGAGATATTTTGGTAGACATCAACAGTATCAACGTGAAAAGGATGAGTCACACGGAAGTGGTACAGGTCTTGAAAGAGTGCGCACAAGGACAAGAGGCCATCGTCATGGTTGAGAGAGGTGGTACAGACTCGCCTTCCAAAACCAGACCAAGAAAAGAACCTTTACCGAGTCCCAAGAAAGCAGTTATGGGCCCTTCTTCTGCTGGCAGCGTGTTTAACACGGGGCAATACCGAAGCAAGACCCCCACTGCTGATATGTACAGTTCGCAAACTAAAGAAATCATCCCCAACCGGCCAAAAACTCCTCTAGTCGACACTCGTAACCGACCCAAAACTCCAAACGTCATGGGCGACAGCCGATCTTATCCTGATATGGCGCGACCTAATGCTGATGGTGTCGACAACAGAGTTCCTGACCCTCAGGCTCCTCCATCAGGGCATTATCCTGGTCTGTACAACCCTAGCCATCCCCCTTCTTCATCTCACCAAGAGATGCCCTACGATCCTAAAATGTCGACCATGACGCAGCAAATGTCGCAAGTGGCATTAGATGCTGGCAGTTACGGTTATTATAACAATAATGATATTAGTCGCAGTTCCGCTGGCTTAGAGTACAACTACCCCAGTAATGGGCCCATGCCTCCCCAGAATTATTCCTACCCTAACAATACATCCTTCCCTTCTGATGGAGGATATCACCCTCCAAATTCCTCGGAGTCCTATGAATATGATATGAAGAGAAACATGTCTAAAACTCCGATTCAAGATGCTAATTATAATTCGTATTCTAACCCTCCGATCCAGCAATCTTACAATCAATATTATCCCAATAACGGAAACCGCTCCCTCCCCACAAATGGAAATTCTGTCGTGCCTAATAATCCTAATGTTATAAATAACAACCTAAGCAATAACGGCCACAACACTAGTTTAGACAACTCAGGAGGCAACGGGTACATGCCATACCCAAAAGATGGTTTCGACGTTCCGAGACAGGACTCTGGGTATAGTTCCCAAACTCAGCTACCTCCGGCTCCGAACCCTTACCCAGCTTATTACAACTCCGCCGAAGGTGCCGCCATGACAGGGCAGGCTAGCGCTGCTGCATACGGCTACTCTAACGACGCCAGTCACGTCAGACGGAAAGAGTCGACCAGTTTTGAACACGAACATCCTGCGCCTGTTAGCATGCCAAGGTAAGGCTTGAGAATTGTGCGCGCTGTTGCTATCAATATTCATGGCAAGCATTTTTCGCAACGACTGTATTTCTTTCCGCGTGTGGAACGCGAACAATCTCAACAGTGCAGAAAGTGTTATTTTTAATTCAGCAGCCTCTGTTTGGGTGTTAACTGAATTGGTTATCTTTTATCATTGTTTTATGCTTTCATAACAAAGAGGAAAAGATTGGTATTTCTGTCATCAGATATAGCGCATTAATATCTAGCTATCCCTTGCAATGATAAAATACTGTCACCTACACTTTTTACCACAGTGCATGCAAGCTTATAACGGCGGTGGGTATCGTGGTCGGTTTTATTCGTTAGGTTTTTCTACGAAAATACTTGCGCTTCTGCCAATTGAGTTGTCAAGTGCGAGTTAAGCTATTTTGAGGCTATTGGCTTCGTCCTAGCCTAGCACTTTCTAATGATCAAGATCTATCTATAATTTTAAGTGGTGGCGTCGCTCTGACTATGTGGAATGGAAGAGGATCATTGATATAGGAACCAATACCAGAATATACAGTCTTTATAATGCAAATATTTTTCACGTTTAACTTTGTTGTTTGCTTATTACTTAACGATTTTGTATTTTTAAGCGGAATCTTCAGTCGTGTTGGTGTTCGCAGGTTTCCAGACGGTCGATACAGCGTGGGAGGTCAGCGGAACACAAGGGGCCCTCCCAACGGCAGCAGTGCAGCCCCTGTGCACGAGTTCACAGTAACCCTCCGGCGTCAGGAAACTGGGTTTGGCTTCAGAATCGTGGGCGGCACGGAGGAGTACTCGCAGGTACGTCTTTAATGTTGCTTTCTTCACAACTTATTTCAATTATTTGCAACGCGTGAAGTTTTTGTTTAGAACTTCAGGACGTGGCGCTGATTCTAACGTCCACGCGAGTAAGTTTTTGTCTTTGACGATTATTGGTTTTGAGGCGTTTGGGAAGTGTTCATAAGTTATAGGAAATCTGCCTCATTTTAAAATTTTCTTCTTAAAGTGTGATACAAGCGTCCATTGATAGCT
The DNA here is from genome assembly GCA_014899125.1 of Orchestia grillus. Lineage (NCBI taxonomy): Eukaryota > Metazoa > Arthropoda > Malacostraca > Amphipoda > Talitridae > Orchestia > Orchestia grillus. Next base: position 13,040 of record VOMN01047730.1, on the reverse strand, counting down.
TTGATTATTTAAAATTTTCGTTTCACTAGGTTGAAAGGAGTAGATTCCTAACACTGTAATATTGCATCTTGATTTAATTCTCTGAATTATTTATTCCCCAATCTGTTTGCAAATTTATTCGTTCGTTCAAAATCCACTGACTGCTATGGGCTGTTACTATTTTCTTTTGTTTTTATGACCAACCCACAAAAATTTTCTGATGACTCATCAAACTTTTAATGTCGCTCTGTCTCGAACTTTAGTTCGTTGTTTTATCATTTTCCGAGGAATTTCTTGTTGTTCTGTGGCTTATCTTTTTTCACATAATCATTTTTTCACAGCACGGCATTTATTTACTTGCATCTTTCAATGCATGCTAGGCCCCAGAAGGTTTCCTACTCGCCCACTTTACTTACCTGTAGTTTCATTATTCTCGTTACCCGAGATGTTCACGAAAAGCTGATGCAGATGTACCTCTGGTGGGCAGGTGTCCATTGGCCATATCGTGAGCGGAGGTGCCGCCGACCAGGACGGCACGGTGCTGACGGGTGACGAGATCCTGGCGGTGAATGGCGAGAGCGTGATAGGCGCCTCGCACCACCGCGCCGTCACCCTCATGGCCACAGCCGCCACCAGGGGCGTCGTCACACTCACGCTCTGCAGGAGACATCCTCCTGGTGTGTGCTCAGCCCATGGCCGGCAGGGCATTATGCTCGTTACCAAGTGAAGATTTTTTGTCCGTGTCATGAACTTGTTGATGTGGAAAGCGTTCATGCGCGTCCTGTGCATGCAGTAAATTGTTTTTACTTGCTACTGACGGTATTTTCTTTAAACGTATTTTATGTAGTTAAAATTTACAACTTAATAGTGCACTAATTCACGCCCTGCACCTGACTCACATTCTTGTAAGTTTCTAATTGCAATTTTTTCTAGTATTCGTACAATTATTCTATAAAATTTCGTACAGTTTGAAAGTGAGGCTGTAGGAACTTCATATGCTTCGATCAAAAATTTTATTCTCAAGTTATCGCGCATAAGTTTTCCTTCTCAAGCTATTCTCTCATTTATGAGAGACAATCGTGCGTTCGCCCACAACTTCAATAAACAGTGGCGTTTTTGCGGCTTTTATGGCAGAAAACAAAGTGTTAGCATTGTTTCAACCAAAATTGTTCCCATGTCTCCTGAAGTTTGAATATTATAGGTACAGAAATTTTAGGAAAAAATCTGTACCCTGAAATACATTTAAGATGTTCCAACATGTCATTTTCAGTTCATAGAAACGCTCGCTCATTGCCAATTATAAAATGTGATTTTGGGTTGAGGAATTCCTTGAACTGAAGAACTATCCGACGCAAAAAAAAATGTTCATAGATTTCTTGAATGAAGTTCTAACCTTGACTGATCAGTTACTGTATGAAACTATGCAAAGGAAGCCCTGGTTGTGATAGACATAAAAACCATAAATTATTTACATTTGCGTATTGTCATCTATTATTAGCTCTACGTGGGATTAAATAGTATGTGACTGTAGAATAGTTTTTGCAATGTCATGAATATTATTTCGTGAGTACTAGTTATTACTTTACGTTTTTACTATTTATTGTAATCTATTGTATTATGGCCGCAATTATCAAATGTCGGTAAAATTTTCCTTTTTGAGTGGGGACGGAAGTACTGACAAACTGAGCATTGAAAAGTAAAGACTAGTACTGCAGTTACATTAGCCATGCCTTCTGTAGGAATGCAATATATAAAAGTTATTTCCCACACTCTTCCATATTGTAAGTACACTATTGTTGTGAATTTGTGTTTACGAGAGGCATGTTGGAGTTACTTAACCTTGAGGGCTCGCGTCACTCCTAAAGAAGTCTACAAACACCATTATTTGGTAGAATCAATGTTTTAATGCTTGCGAGATCTGTGCTTAAGAATGCAACCTCTTGTCAGCTTCCCAAAGTACACAGTGCATTTCTACAGACCTGCACAACCGGTCCATGGAGCTGACCTTTCCATATGACGTCACGGTGACGAGACGAGAGGACGAGGGTTTTGGCTTCGTTATCATCTCCTCCGTTGCCAAGACGGGCTCCACAATTGGTGAGCTCCTCGTGCTTGGTTTTATCGTTGCCTATATTTTAAACTTGGTTGAGATATACTGAAACTCGCACTGGAGTCTGGAGTCAGATTACAGTCTTTTCTTATAGGACATTTCAGAACCGATTGTGTATCTACAATAACTACAGTAACAGACCAATTTATATCATTCATATCAATTTTTAGACATTTACTTGAAGCTATATCCTGAGTGTGTGTTTTTTTTTGTTAAAATGTTGAGGTTAGGTTATGCCGCCTAAATAATCTTCCTGTGGCTCATTTCTCCAGTTTTCAAGTGTTCTCTATTTATTGAGACAAGAGTTTACCATTGGTATGAGAGATATTTCCGTCAATTTCTGGGCTTTTCGTACTTGTATTGCTTTTGACATTAAATTAATTGAACCCATTACTAGTATTATGTTCTCAAAATTAGAGGCATTAAGTTCCAGTTGTCTTACTTTTATTGTGCATCAGAACGTTCCCTATGAAATTCCAAGGTACAGTACAGTATTGTTCTCATACCTCATATTTTTCAAATTTAAAATGAATCGGAATTTCAATTAACAAGCCTATTTTAGCACTAGTGTACTTTTTGGTTTTCTTAGAATTTACCTCTCCAATGTACTTCTGTCACTTGAGCGAACTATGTAATTACATATTATAAAAAAATCTTCGTTGTACTGAGGATGTTCGGGGCGCCTATCGAGGTCTAGATTGCTGCCCAGACTCGCAATGCCGTTGCTCAGCGGTTAGTTTTGCTACCGGGCCTTCGGTATTAGGGCCCATAGTCAATTCACTTTACGAAAATCGCTGTGAAATAAATTAGAATTCTTGTTTACATTCTAATGTTTTCTACTAATCGATGGAAACTGTAATGGTTTGGTTTGTCTTTCACTTAAATTCAAGCTTAAAAAGTTTATTGAATCGCAATTGATATTTTTACTATTGACTTTAGGTTCATCATAATCATCGGGAAATAATACGGTGTCCATTTAGTTGGTTCAAGTGTAAAACTCAATACTACGTCAGTTCGACGACTATAATTTGATCAGATCGTCTGGAATATCCCTGTGTTTCAATACTTGAACATTCATTCTTTCGGGAGCAGGTCGGATCATCGAAGGCAGCCCGGCAGAGAGGTGTGGCAAGCTTCACGTAGGAGACCGCATCCTTGCTGTCAATGGGGTCTTGATCAAAAATCTGCATCACGGCACCATAGTGAACCTCATCAAAATTGCCGGCTACAGCGTCACACTCACCATCGGTGCACCAAGAGGTACGCTGGCGCTTCGTCCGCGTTATACTTTCATATTAATACTATTTTGGTGACCTGAGTATTCAACTTGTATTTTGGCGTGGTATGCAATTGAAATTAATATATTTATAAGCTTATCGCATCACTGTTACCTATATCACTGAAGCCATTTCTTAGTTTCTTTAATCCTGTTTTTTTTTATTTCTGAAGGAGTTCAGGAAGGAAACCAGTTGTATTGTCTGACCTCATGTACATAGCTTTCGAAACTTTTCGATTGCTTTGGCTTTTTTATGGAGAGTCAATGTTGAACATGGATTTTATTCATACATAGATTGTTGAGATATGTTCGGAATATCGAATATCCATTATTACGAGACTTGTGAATGTGGCCTACGTGACGTGAGAGCGACGCTGAATCGTCTTCATTTTAATTTGGTTACATTGATTGTGAGGTCACCTCAGCCATAGATAGGCCTTCTGGTTTTTATCTTTCGGGCCTACTTTGCTTCTTTCAATTTTCACACTTTCTTCTTTATCTCTTCTCTTCTTCCTTTTTCATTTCCAACTCTATTTATATGCGCTGAGGGGGCTCTTGAATGGGAACACATCTTGTCCAAAAATTCTTCGATTTCTTTTGTCAATACTGAATGGTTCCTTATCTTCGCTCTTTGGATCACATTTCATGCGAATATAGAGCTTTAAACCTACTAATATCAGCATCATATTTTGAAAAATTATTTCTCATTGCTCTTAGAAATTACTAAGCTCTCAATTTATGTTGTTTCTCTTACAGAAGCGATTTTTCCTTCCTATCTCCTTTTATGCGTGTCTGTGTTTAGAATGCTGCGGGAAGACATACCTAAGCAGAGAAATGGCTTGTTTCTGCCTATTTCTTGTCTCACGTGTGATTCTAATTTCTGAACTGATGTAGAACAGCATGTTTTTTTCCACCAATTTTGAGCCATTCTCTTTCTCTTCCCACCAGATGACTCTTCAAGCTCGACAAATTCCCAGAAGGTAAGCATTCTTAAATGAATCGAATAAAGTAGTCCGTACAGTATGCATACCCCAAAAATGAAATATATCTTATACTATTATCATGTGTAAAAGACTATTAGTCTCGAACAAAGTATATTTTAATTCACAGTATTGTTTCTAAACTGGCTAATAGATATCATATCGGATGATATGCAGTTAATTTTATAGTAATCTCACCGATACCAGTACCCTCTTTTCATTGATATCGATCGCATTCAATAGCCGATATAGGTGCCTTGACTCATTGGCTGACTTTAACATTACGACGCCCTCAAGGCTGACAGTGACACTGGCGAGGAGGGTGGTGAGTACCTGAGCGTCGAGCTCCAGCGGGGCCCGCGGGGCTTTGGCTTCAGCATCAGAGGCGGGCGCGAGTTCCAGAACATGCCGCTCTTCGTCCTCAGGATCGCCGAAGGCGGACCTGCAGACCACGACTCGAAGCTCAAGGTGCGTCCATCCTTGATGGAACATGTGTGCGTTTCTGCATACACTTGTAGCTGCGTCGTGTTTTTTAACGCGTGTGCGTTTTTCTGTGTAGTACTTATCGTGCTGTGTATAAATTTGAGGAAAAGCTTTAGTGCTTTTCTTGAAAGATATTCGGGAGTATAATAGGCTTTAAAAATTACGTTTCCCCTCTATTTCAATACAGATTATCTTCTAAGTATTTGCCATGGAAAATATATGTTATATTGATTTGAACCAACCCAAGAGCTTAACAATACCTTCGTTTTAACGATTCTTCTACGATGAAAATGAGGAGATTCATTGCTTTTTGCCTAGGCAAAGTTGTGGATATTGTGGAATAAATACGCGAGTGAGGGTTGGTAGATAGGTTCATTATCCGCTCCAGTGAAACATATACGTATAGCATGCCACTGTTATGTTGCTTTCACTTTCAGATCGGTGACCAGTTGATAGAGATTAATGGACAGTCGACCAAGGGCATGACTCATGCGGACGCCATCGAGCTCATTAAGCAGAGCAACAACACTGTGTCGCTCCTCGTCAAGAGAGGGGGCAAAATTCCTCAGCACCTCGGAGGTTAGTTTCGCCCAAATCTTTGATTTTACTGAGTAGGACCACTATCCCTGAAGTGTTTATTGTCGGCAACGTAGATCTACATCTTAAAGTGAACATTTGTCTGTTTTTCAACAGTCTAAAGAAGTGTTTCTCTTGCTTACTGGCTTACTCCGACTGTATCAACCAATCTATGTCGCCTAATGGTTTGCCTGTGCGCCATCACTCATTTTATTTGCTTCTACAGAAAACCAACAAATTTGAATTATTGAAATATCTAGATACCAATAATCCGAGTACAGTGAGAGAGAGTAAAAATGATAAAAGTAACTTTAAAACACGACAGTGTCGCTGCATTCAAATTCAACATTTTTTGTGGAACAACCGAACTAGAAGCATTCATCCGTAGGTAAAGTGTTCATGTGTTTGCAAATCATTCATTGTGATGATGGTGAATTAGCTCATGGTGATCGTTAAATATACCCGCTTATAAATACAGCAGAAGACGAGCGTCACTTTTTTAACCTTACGTCCTTCCACAATAACTATCGCCATAAACATAAGTGTGAGCAAAGTTTTTGTGTTGGAGGTGGTGATAAAAATTTGTCGTTGAGAGTAAATTAGAATAAATTTTTCATGTGTTACAGATCCATTGAGCGGCGGTGGGGTAGTGTCCCCCGTGGGCCCTCCTCCCCCACACACCAACATCCGTTCAACTGCCACCCTACCTTCTCCTTCCCATAGTCCCGCTTACCCCCCGCCACCCCCTCCTCACCACTACCCTCCGCCTCNCGTGTACCCCCATAACGGGAGCGTTAGATATCAACAGCCGCCTCCTCCACCCTTGCAGTCTTCCCCTGCCAACCAGCAGTACATCGCCCCCATGAATCCTAATGGACCGCTCGGCCAGTCTTCCCCTCGAGTCATATCTTCCGAAAACTATTGGAACAGGATGCCTCACTAAATATAAATACGATTTTTATCATTAACGTGTCAATTTCCAAGGAAATGTTGATGACTATCTCTCGTGTGATTGTTGTGTCTAAATGTCACTGAAGCAGAACGTGTCATAATTCACTTTTTTATAACTGCTTCTACATTATTGCTAAATCCATGCTTGTGTTCTTCTAAGAACCCTTCAAACAGTCACATTGCGGAAGTGTCAGCTGAACAATTGCACAGATGAAAAAGACATTTGATCTATGAACACGTGATTTTTTACCTCGCTTGTTTCGCTGATCTTTCTCTATGTACGTCGACGTTTTGTTTACCTTTTTTGCTCTTATTGGCAATCCTTCAGGCATAGAGTATTTGCTTTAATACTCTTTATCTGATTGAACTGTTTATTCATAATTACAGTCACAATTACATACATTCACCCTCAAAGTTCACTTAAAACATGCGTTTTACACTTAGGTGTAACAGAAATTTTTCTCACATTGCCATACATTTCACGTACATAGATGTAGGTGTCGCATTTAATTAGATTTTTTTCATTTCGCCAGCGATGTTGTTCTTGTACCTTGCACTCGAAGTACTTTGAAGCGTTGCAGCGTTCATGCATCAACTTTATTGGCAATACCAATATTTGAGTAAGATCTTGTAACTCAGTCTTCCTTCCTCAGCTCTTCCGAATTACAACTTGCAAGCGAACAAGTGTTAAGTGATTTTGCTTAAATGTTAAAATACTGCGAGTTTTCTTGTGCCTTTTCACAATGTTTGGCTTAAATTAATGATTGTGAAGTACTATAGTATTTGGTGTGCTTATGAGCGACTCGTGACACGCTGCCTTAACCTAGTGCCTCCACTGGTGAGTGTATGATTCGCAACCGGATCTCTTCTTACCTCGGGTGTTAACTGACACGATCAATAAACATGCAGAACGTGGAAAACTTTACGAGTACACTCAATGTTTGATCTCTTTTAGTGACGAGCAAATGTAATTGTAGCGCTACTGGAGGAAAAGGTTCTACTAAAGCTACGCCGCAAGCTATTCGTGTGCTACGAGAGTCTGTACTTTTTGTGATGTGTATGACTTGTTGTGGCTTATTTTTCCACGGAATCTATTTCTCATCGTGTCGAGAATTGTAGAATTTATGTATGCTGTCATGATTTTACTTAAGCATATTATATAATGTAGGCAAGAAATATACTGTAAGATAATTGTAAATGTCAATTACATTGAAAGGGTGAAAATTCATTTTTAAGAAGTCTATATTATGCTCACTGGTCCCTGTAAAATATGATGCGATTCTATTAGGATTGATTTCTCACAAACTGAGAAAAAGTGAAATGCGCACGCTCGTGATCTCTGAAAGTAATATTATTTATTTTCTACGGACTAACTTTCTCTTAGACCCATTTTTTGATCTTCCAAAGGTTGAAACAATACGAATGCTGTGCGTTCTCTGCGGCGAGACTCTATGAACCCTTTTGCAAACGAACTGTGCGTAAGTTGTGTGCTCAATTATGTTTGGTGCCTGAGTGTATAGATGAAATGAACTCGCTAGTTCTAATTCAGATGCAAAAGACTGTTAGAAACGTGTACATAGCATTTCTTAACCAGGTTAGCAGGATGATTCATTCTGTATGATGCGCCTTGAAAATAAGTGTCTTGATCAAGTCGCCTAATGGCGACTTTATACCCGATTATTTTCGTTGATTTCTAACGAAATGTTTCATGTTTTGTAAATTGACATGCAACTTGATCCTATTTTAGGATTTTTATAATAAATTCGATGCAAACCTGTAAATAAATTTTGTTGACAAGGATTCCTCTTTATTCATTTGTCACATTTATATTTGGGTTATGCGTTTGTGGTTAAGCAATATTATGCGTAGAACTTGGTTAAAAAAACCTTTATGAGCCATTTTGATATTGGTGTGACGTGTTGCTAATTATACATAGTTTCAGAATAAATATTTTATATGAAATTACGCTCTATTCATCAAACTAAAAATACTGTATTGAGATGTCAGCTTTTTATGGGAATCAAAACTGTGTTACGGTAATAATACAAGTGTAACTGTACCTTTTTTTAACAAGTTCCCACACACCGTAGAATCATGTAGAAAAGTCTACAGAAATCATTCAAATGTTTTCCTTCGTATATTTTATGTATAAATCCAATTAGCTTTATTGTTCGTATCCAATTATCTGAACAACACACTCGGCTCGTAAGGAAGTTTTATCTTTACCAAATCAACCCTGAGCAGAGAGCGGGGGTAGTTTCGTCGTACGAGTTTCTCTAGTACTTTCTATTTATTGGCGGTTGATTTCGTTCAAATTGTTAGAGTTCGAAAGGCTGAAATTTTTGCTTCTGTGGAGAACAGTGAAGTAGTTAACAGTCGTAACTAATTTAGTAATTGGTTAATAGTTTTTCGCGCGACCTGCTGCCCATACGATGAGTCAAGTGCTACCTGGAAGGATTTTTGTACTTGTGACTTGTAATCTTCGCTTGTAATAAGAATATTGCAGGGCCTATGCTATCAGAAAGTGGACAATTATAGTGGTTGTGCCTGATGACTTAGATAAGCAAGTAGACGTATACCGAATCAATACTAAGATAAAACGTTCGAAATGAAGAGCTCAGGTTTATCACTAAAGAGTAAACCTTAATTTATGAACTCTGTATTTTCTAACAAGATATACCAGGATGTTGCCGTCCTGTTGACGGCAATGGTCGACGCGTAGCTCTCGTTCAGAGATTTCTATTTGAGGCCCTTGGAAAGGAGCCATGCAGAATCAGAGACAGCTATTCCTACCACCGAAACATTGTGTTCAAACTATGAGAAACGAGCCAATATTTCGAGCATCTTTAAGAGACCGCATAATGCCTGGAAGTTCAATCTTTTCACTTGCATAGGTATGTGCTGTGTATTTTACCTGGGGGTTGCGCCGTATGCAATGACTTATTGTTTTTGAGCCTGTGATAGTGTTTCTCAAGTTGAGAAAAAGCAACGGCTGTTCTACTTGTTGAAATTACTTTTTTGAGAAGAATTTTTATTATTTAAATTTCAGACTTGAGCACTAAACTCTGATTCACACTGCAATGATAGTATGACACGGACTTATTTGGAGAGTTATATTGCATCAGCTCTCGAAAAGATAAAGAGCTGAAAGTAACAAGTCACTAGTGTGGGGTGCCTTTACAATTATTGGAACAAACGGTAGGGTGAATATCGGAGTTCCAAAATAAATGCCGCCAAACGAAGTCCGTCGTCGCTAAGGTTCAACTGGATTGCAAACTATTAGTTTTGAGTTTGTAAGAAAATAGCATCAATATAGTTATTGTTGCTCACTGCTGAGGCAAGTTAAATTTCACAAGACCACGGTGTGCGTCCTTTGTAAAAAATAAGCTTGCTCACCATCCACGCTTCAGTAGTTATTAGGAATTGAAAACCCAACGATGTCTTGCGTATCAACTGTCGGAATTGTGTATATTTTGCCGCAATGAAGAAGCTTTACGCTTCTACATTATCGTGTTTAGTCGCCAATTTTACTTTGAGAGTATTATTGCAAATCTTTTCTATCGAAAATATCTCCATGATTGAAACCTGGACGTAAAGTAAAATAATAAATAGATCGAGAAAATTGATGTATATGCCAATGAGGTTTTAGGCAATAACGGTTACAATTCAAAAACATATTCGTAGTTCGTAAAAGTATATGGAATATTCTTCCCACCATGAATGGTGAAGTATGAAAAACTAGATGTATGAAGGGAAAACTGTTCGACTTACAAGGTTGAACTATGAGTTCACAAGATCTTGTTAGAAACAATTTTTACAATTATAATTGACGGAGACGCGTTGCTGCAAAATACACATTTTTACTAAGCTATTGAACACAACGAATTGGAATGTTTTAAATATGAACTCTTGAATTACAAATGAGAACTTCAAAAATATTTTATCAAAATGGTTATGTGTTTAAAAACAAGACATTATTGCTGCTGATTAAATACACATTTGTTTAGAAAGGAGCGGAAAAAAGAACGGTAACAATCAATTAACATTTTCTGGCAACGATTTTGACGCAAGAAGTACATCATGCATCACCATGAAGTGCTCATAACTGTGATGGTGAATTAGAATTCCTTTTCATAATACAACTTAACATCTAACACTTCTCTCAAATGTTCTTGAATAGTCTCATAAGATGACAATTTCTAATCATCAGTATTTAAAATTTTGCAAAAACTGTAGTTGATCACTCAAAAACTTATTTTTAATTTAAATGAATGAAATACATGTCACGCAGTTGTACATGATGTGGAAGATCCACATTACTATTAGTAGATGTATAGAGAGTTTAATTAAACATTATTTTATAGAAAATTTGGCCATCATAGTATTATAAATTCATGTAAAAATATTGATGTTTAAAAAAACAGTAAAATTATTTTTATTTATTTATATGGGATTTTTTGCACGTATAAGTTCATTGTACCTTCATGAAAAATTTCCTACTTCAATAACAATAAAGTAAATATTCGAAACCTTACACTCTGGGTTTTGAACGAGCATTTGTCGTATCGTTGAAACTATTGCTTGTTTAAAAACTTCACAAATTATGTTTGGTTCTGAAGTACTCAGCGTCGTAACAAACTCAGATTGTACTATACGGATGATTGTTTACGAAATATCGTGCTCACCATGCTAGGCATAAAAATCAGCAAAGCAGCGTGTGAAGCGCTGCATTATTTACTGTGTTGATAGTTTTCTGTTTTGCAAAAACTTATGTGATTTATTTTTACGTATTTTTATAGTTGACTATGTGTATGTTTAATAAATTTCTTTCTAAGGCGTGCCTCCGGCAGCAGCTTCACCGATATAATAATTGCACCGTTAGCTCGTTTTATCATTGATTACTTTAGTTTCTATGTTTGGTGTGGTTATTCATGCAAGCATACCCATGATTTATTGGTTAAATATTGTAGTATGTACTAGTATGTACAAATTTTATTCTGTGGTTATCTTCCTTTGTGAAAACACTTAAATTTTTGCAAATGGAGGGTATACGCCATGTGTATAATCAAGGTTATTTGTTAGCCTTTTTAAATTCATGCATTTTGTTAATTTAGTGTGTCCTAATGCTATCTGATTAATAGCATCTTAAAATAAATTTTGAATTATGTGGTTACCTCATGTATACTTGCTGACACCAGACTATTAGTGTAATTTTTGCATTTTGTACCTGCCCATTTGTACTATCAGGTTGATCAGTTGATTTTTGTAAAGTTAAAATAAAGATATTTTTCAATTTTAGAATGTTAATTTTTTCAAATTATTAATAGAAAGCAATTTAAATATGAAATTAATTATAATTAGTTCTACATTATAAGCTTTAATTGAACTCAGTATGCAGAGTATGGCAAGAATGCCGAGCAGGCTTTCTTGTTCTTAATCATCTAGATAAGTTATAAGAAATCTATATCTAAATTTGTGAAATAATGATAAGTTTCTAAAAAACCTATTTAGATATTTTATATTCTGATAATGTTTGATTGAGATAGTATCAATTTGGAACCAGCTGCCATATAATATCTATGCTTTTGGTATCATGATTAAAATTTTCTGAAGAAATATTGATTTGGAAATCTCCCAGTACTTTGGTGCTGATTTGAGATCATGATTTAAATTGTTTTAAATATAGAAAAACCTATCCTAACCTAGTAGGTGATAGACTTCTTCATTAATTTTTACTCTAGGATGGCCACTTCAGATATCTGGCAACACTTTTAACATATTTTGGCATTTCTTGCATTCTGAAATGGCTATGAACAAAGGTTCAATAGGCTAATCACGATTAGGTTAGCAAAGACTTTTTTTACATATAATATAGAATCATAATCACAGTACATAAAGCTTGCTGTAAAATCATCATTATCTCAAAATATATCAATTTGTGCTGTGTTTTATTTTTATATTTGTAAAAAATGAGTACAAATACACTGGAAAAGTTACTTAAAATGCATTTCTGCAATGGCTGTCCTAATGTAATTATTAAATGACCTTTTGATTAAAAAATGGTTATTTTTAGTTAAAATAATCTAATATATGTGTCCATGATTAAGATTAACTTTTAATATATTGCATAGGACATGATATTCATTGTACAGCCTGCATTTTTAGTATCATTGGATAGAATGTTTTTCTAAGTTATAAAAATTTATTTGTAATAGGTTTACAAGGTGGAAACAATTAATGAGTTTTATTCTATAACCTGTTTTCTGCTCATGTGCTTCTTCTCCAAGTTACATTAGGAATGGTTTATTTTGTTAATTTGACATACCATAGCATACGAATAATGGTTGGTAGGACTTGTAAAAATGTGACCATGGTATCTGTATACTTTGCTTCATTTCATTGCATTGGTATGTGAATGCTTTGAATATTTTACCATATACTTTCTATAAACTGGAGCCCTTTAAAAATATGTTCCTGAACTCAAAAAAAACTTTCCAATAATACTAAAATGAAGGCTGTAGAATGAATAGAACAGCACTAATAATATGCCAGCTTCGCCTAAAGCTTAATTAGGGTGCCATAATGTTGACAAATGAAAGTGTAACTGTTATTCATCTGTGTACCATTTCTTTTTTGCCCTGCATTGATGCAAGGGGTAGTTGTAGTAGTGATAAGTGTCAAGCAT
>VOMN01047721.1:0-40010 GCA_014899125.1 Orchestia grillus | reverse complement strand
GTCGATTCATGGGCGAGTGTTCGCATTCATTCAAGAACCTTCAATTTACTCTTACCTGTCTTTATGATATTATCGAAGTTTACGCTGAACACTTGTTTACGTAGCGTTTTTACTTTCACTTTAGACAATGGCAGTTTTGCCGCCGCGTCTCCACTTGCTGATCCGCCGATGAATGAAACTGCAGCGGGCGCTACGACTGATTTCCATGCATCGAATAGTTCAACTCCATCGGCATCGAACTTATCACCTACTCCTCCCTCAAGCAGTTCTTCATCAACCCCTGTGGCGTCGAGCAGTTCTCCAGCACACTCAACGTTGTCTATGGAAGTTGTTTCGAGTGCAGCGACCAGTTCTTCTCCTTCTCTCTTGGCATCAGCTATGGAAGTCTTCGCATCAGCTAGTTCTCCTTCGACTCCCTTAACAGCAGCTATGGAGGTTGTGTCCGCGGCGTCGAGTATGTCTGAAGCCTCTAGTTTAGAGTCAGAGGCCGGCAGATCGGCCTCCATAAGCACTGCCAGTCGCGGCACCCCCGGTGCAGTGACGGCTCAGGAAGAAATTCACCTCTACGAACCCGTGTCCCTAGAGGAACTCGAAGACGACTCGTCTGTTCCAGAAGAAGGAGGCCTGGCAGCGCTCATACAGGGCCTCGTTCATGGCTTTCATGACATCATCGGTTTGGAGGACGTGGACGACGATGACGACGACTTCAGTAGTTTTTTATCGGGGGATAGCACGCCTCCGGTGGTGTTGTCTGTGCAGATCAACGGCCGCGACGCTGCCATCGACGAGGCCGATGCCAGTGATTGGGTTACGGACGATGAGGCAGAAGAATTCGATACCGCCAATAGCGACTCTGAACAGCAGAGTTAGCGGTGGGTCTGCTCTAGTTAATTCAAGGTTGTTAATTTCAAGCTATTTCCATCTAGTATCGTTGATGCTTAGGAGAACTTCAAACTGGGAATCGAATTAGCTAATTTTAATCATAAGGAACGCCTAGTACGGAATTAGGATGCAATTCAGCATTCTGTAGTTGAAGTAGTGGTAATAATAAAATACCTTCTCATATCGCGAGATGGAGGCAAAGTTGGGTTGAAGCATTTATTCAACTGTTGAAGAAATGAAAGTATTTTTCTTTATCTAATTCGAAAGTTTAGGACATTACGAGATCAAAACAATTGACGACTGTAAAATATAACTCTCTTGAGTTATTTTTCAAAGTCTTGACGTCTTCTTTAAGGACAAGCTAAATATTCGATAAAAATTCCCGTTAAATAACCCTTCTGTGAATAACGAGACTAAGTTTAATTATTCTCATTTTGTTTCCCTGGTTTCCCCCTCCCCCACCCGGAGAAGTACACTGAACCGTACATCTCGGGGGCATAGCGTGGGCCTGAGGTTCTGCAAGATTCTTGAGCTCTTCCTAGGGCCGCATTCGGATTGTGCCTGTCCTCGTCGGAGTGTCTTTAAGAACTGGCGTTTCTTGTGCGCAACTTTAGCTACTCGCGGCGAAATCGGCAGCGCGTGTAGGAGGCTGTTGTAAGATTAGTTTTGTTGCTAGAGTTGAGTTACTTATGTCACTGGTTATTCGCTCTTCGCCTTGAAAATAGGAAGAAACTTACTGCTTATTCTTGTGTAGGATTCTAATCATTGTCTTGAATTATTTTTTCTCTTGTCTACCTCTGCATTCTTAATTTGCCGTTTCCAAGCGCAGGGAATCTTGTGTGGGAACATACCTATGCATAGATGTTGCTGTTTCTACAGTCCGTACTAAATGGTCTCTTCTTCGGATCACATGTCATGTGAATAGGGAGTTTTAAACTAAATGATAATCTGATCTGACGATTTTTGCAAAATTTCTCATTTCTTCATAGTGTGACCTTATGGTCAAACGCCACCACTCGTATTTTATTGAATGGAATTTATTCACTCTTAATAAAATATTATCTAGGAGCATAACTGACAAATCTTGAACATGTATTTGAAATCCGAAAAAACATCACCAACAATAATGGGGGAAGATTACGGTGAAGCTCTCTTCTAAAGATAAGTAAATGTCATTTTCTCTTTTTGCCCGTACGCTTTGGGCGTTGGTCGTTTCTGGGAAGCAACGTATATCTGAGTGGGAAACCCATGACGTGGGTTCCTTACGTTTGTTACAGAGGTTACATTGTTCTTTCTCTTAATTTCTCGCGAACGCATTGTTATACCGTATGACGAGCATCCAAGGCTTATTAGTGCTTCCTTTTTCATTGCCTAATTTGGCGCGTCTTTGGTGCGCTTTCTTGTACGGTACTGGCGAACCTCAGACAGCTGGCCGATTGCGAGCTCTGAGCACTTCCCATCATAACCCTGGAATGGTAACTTCGGGGTCCTCGTGCCCTGTAGTTTGCCTTCCGTTTTTTTCATATGGAATTAAGACTTGGCAGTAGAGTCTGTTCTTCACGTAGCCTTAGATTTAGGGCTTCTATTCTAGGGTTGAGAAAAGCCAGTAATTTTAATTTTCCTCAAATGTTATAACTATGTAGCTGACTTCTTTTTTGAGTTTCTTCGCGAAGTTTTTGTCTACACCTCAAATTTTCGTCTTTGATATGTTAACGTATCTACCTCTTTTTTATTTACCATTTGTGGGCCGCAAAAAGCGAAAATTAGACATTTTGTGTGTAAATATATATGTGGTATCCTCTAAATTTTTCGACAAGTTTTTCTTCGGTTGTTGTGTTAATAATTGTGTGCGGAAACTGTAGCTGGACCCTGGATATGATGGTAATATTATTCAAGTCATTTGAAAATTGAAATGAGTCCAATCGTCTGTTTGAAGTGCTCGTCAAAACTATCTCAAACCAATGGCATGTGTTTTAGTTCAGTATGTTTAGTTTATCACGTATGTGTTTTCATATTTTAACGATAGTTAGACACGCATCAGAACCATTTAGCTTCCATTTTTGAATATTCAGTGTTTAAAGAAAACAAAGCCGTTGTAAGACGAACGTTTTTTGTTCACAGGTTGAATCGATCATTTCGCATTTGTCTGTCTCCATTTTCTTTCTTAACATGCTACTTATGTGCGCAGGTAATCCTGTGTGGGAATACCCCTGTGCATACATTTCACGTTGCCCATAGTTCATGCTAAATGAGCCCTTCTTTTCGCTTTCTTGAGATCGCATTCGTTGTGGCTAGGGAGCCTTGAGCTAATTAACTAAAATAACAACTGACAGCTGCTCAAAAAAAAATTGTTAAAGTATAGCGTTGCTTTAAAATGAATTGCCCTTTGGAATATGTTGAAGGCCTTTAACACTTCGCAGATACGTAGGCTGTCCTAGACTACTCACGATATACGGTAGGTTAATAGTGATGGCTTCGTTGGAGCGCCTTGGAGAACTCTCATGAATTCGCTGGAATTTCAGCTGTTTACCGTAGGATCTTCAACTTGGTATAGCTTCAGACGGTTGTTTTGTTGTTAGGTTGGCCGCGCCTTACTTGTTAATTTGCTGTTATTTCTTCAATGGGAGGTGGGAGAGGTCGTCGGGAACCTGACTTGCTCATTTTGTAATTTTTCCTTTCTTTCAGATGCTACTGATCAAACTTGTACGTTTATGTTTAATACTTGAAAGAAAGGTGGGATTTAGTATGTGGTGACGTATTCAGTGATGATCTTAAGAGAACTTGTAAATATTTTGCTTAGTTTCTCGCTGCCAAGTATAAATAATAGAGGATAGCAATCGTAAGGGAGAGGAGAAATATAACCAAGAGCAAGGAACTTGAGTTGCAATTGAAATAAAAGAGTATTTACATGTGAGTGTTGAGAAGATTGAATTTTCTCACGGTCACTGATGTGCTGAAACGCCGGGCAAGTCAAATAGGGAGGCACTTGTCACAAGTTTTTAGACAGGTTAATTGTGTGCCAGTTACACGGAATGAGAGTGGCACGCGTATTGCAGTTAAGGAGGGGGCTGTGAGTTAGACAGCTATTGTGTACACACGAGTGTGCACTTGAGATTAGAATAGACGAAATTTTTGGCTTGGTATATTTTTGGAGCTGTACACGTAATACGAATCTTGCGTTAGCAGGACTGCCGAGGTTGGCCAAAGAGAGTTGTTTGGCTCAGTTGTGAAATCCGATGTCAAGGGCGATATGTTAAGGTGCGAAAGAAAAATGGGCTAGACTCTTTACTCGCTTTTGGAAGATATTATGCTTTGCAGTCATGGTACAACATGTATGTATCCAACTACTGTACATATCTTCGTGATGACTCTAGGACGAGTAAAACATAATATAATATTGCTTTTTATTCTTCTGTTACAAATCTTTATCTACAAGTGGTATGATGTAGCATGTCAGTTGATGAAATTAGAACAATAAGGAATTAAATCCGCTGAACAAGCGGCTCTCTAACTGCCTCGTTCATATGGGAGTTGCAACACTGGTTTAATGGCGAGTTTGAACGAGAAAAAAATATTTGTTCCTATACGTAGTAGTGGCAGTGTAGCATGCTCCTCTCTTCGAACTCTCTGTAGCCTGTCTGGAACATCTGTAGAAGGCATCTCCTACTTTACCATTCGCGTCGGCAGCTCACGCTAATAGTTCGGTGACTTGAAGCGCTTTCAAGGGTGGCAAGGAGACTTCGATGATATTTTCTCCCTGCTCGGAGAATTATCCATTTCATAAGCAGATTCTTGCAGGAGTTTATCATTGCGTTATATGCAATTAGCTCTGTGGTAACGATGCCAGGCATTACTTACAAACTGGCAGACTTTTTTCGCCTCAACTCCTAAAAACAATTACTGCTGCTTGGGTTCTTTCACGTGACTGCACCAATTACATACTACCGCTGAACAGGTTGGGTAGCACTTGTGGAATTATGTTGAACGTTTATAAGCATCATTGGATTATTAACTGCCAGTCTTCCGCAAAGTTAATTCAATATTGCTGGTCGAAATATCTCGAACTTTTTTTTCTCATAGTTAAACTATGTAAGATGGTGTTCTAGTTCTAAATAAGCCAAGCAAATATTTTATCCCGCACGTTAGCAAGTATAGCAAAATATTTTGCATTGATGTTTTTTCTGATTACTACAGTTTTACTTCCTAAACTGAATAAACAATTCTTTCACGCATAGCAGTTTGAAGGTAGTACAATGAACACATTTATTTTATTAGAGTACTGAAACTATTATTTTCAGTTAGGTCGCTCGTCTACTGTTACGGAGATTATTTTCGATTAAAAATATTATTGCTTTTTTAAATACATTTCGCTGAAGACTGGCTAGTGGATCGTGATCATTTTAATCCTGCACCTACTTATTGACAGCCTTTCTTATGGCAATTCTGCGTGACCATTTGGGAGAAATCCCACTCGTCTACCGAGACCGAACGCACCCAAAACGTTGATCAACCTTGAATATTCCTACACAATTGAATCGCTTCGGAGTCTGCTTCTAACTTTGACCATACAACACTGTGGGGACCGCGCCAGGCGCTTGCGGAGCTCAAACTCGGCCCTTCAACACATTAATCCTCCATCATTCGGAGGACGATAGAAATAGAAGTGCTATTACGTACCGACGAAAAGTTGAACTGCGCTGTAGCCCTAACAAAGCAACTCATTGCTGAGTCATGATATGCATAATTTCATTATGTTTATCGTACTTAGGAAGCCTAAGAGTTCTTCGCTAGATTGCTCACTGCATCCTGAACAACGAATGGGCTATAACGAGATCCTTGCGAGTTGATGCTTCGAAAACTTCAAAGCCACCTCAACGAAAAGATACGAGATATAGAACTGGATGCAATCTTTGCTGTTTTCGATGCTTTTAAACGCGAGCTGTATTTTCCCGAGAAATGGTTTTGCCGGAGGTAGGAAGATATACTGCTTGAGGGGCTCACCAGGTAGTACAGATTTTATCACCGTTTTTTGAATTTCGGTTGCGCGGGGAGTAACTGTGAAGGAGCAAAATGCACACCCGGATGGTTTGAGTGAAACTGTCTGTACTAAACCTGCCGCGTGAAAGTTCAACGTTAATTACACGTTGTTACGACAAATCTTATAAGTCCGATGGGACGTCCATCAGAACAGTTAGGACACCGTTCTCGTTGGCCTTTGTTATGAATTCGATCAAGTTCCTTTTCTGAACGTATTTGGATTGTCTGGAGATTAGAGTTCTCGTTCTCAGCAATGGATATAGTAGCCGAGAACTTACAAAAATCGGGAGCGCAGAAACCTGTATGTAGAGCAGAGGGCGTAAGACACTGAAAAAAGAGCCCTGAGTTAACGTTTGGGCCTCTGCCACTGAACGCGCGCTTGCAAGAAATGAAGGTCTTCACGCAGCCTTATCTTCTCTTCCCTCTTGCAACCTTAGCGTTTGCAAGAAATTGAGGTTTGATGAAAATATTCTTAGACTCTTCGATATAAATAACAATAATCTAACTCGCCTAAGATTGCTATAGTGAATAATGAAGTAAAGCTATCTTTCTAAGTAACAACGTGGGAGAGTTCTAGCAAACAGGCAAATAAGATAGAGAGAAAGCTTCTTATTTTAGAAAGTCAGCAGAGACAAAACATTGGATCGTTGATAAAAGTTGGGCGCTTTTATTCATGCAAATTCATGAAGCTCGCTATGTACAGCACGCAACGTAAATAGCGTCCGCAATTAAATCGCAAGTCACCGCTTACGAATTTCGAAATTTCTTGACAATTCTTAATTAGTAGGGAAAAATATTAGCGTTGGGTGCTAAACGTTCAATAGTTGAAATAAAAAGTTTCCTCTTGTCTAATAACTTCAAATTTAGAAATCTAGTAAAGGACAGTCAAGAGACGCAGCCAACAAAATTTTGAGGAGTTCCACGAGGAGTTGAAAGTATTATTTTTACGCAGAAATTTTAAAACGTGTGAAAAGGTTGGGACGCTGAAGAAAATTTCTTCAACTACCTTTTTCAGGAGATAGAAAACTAGCACGTATAAAATACTTGCATTAGGGGTTCACAAGGTTCAGGTGCGACCGTGCTCTTCGTCTTTCGTTGAACTCGTTGACATACGGTTGTGACTTATGCGAAATTGGCACATCTTTTCTAAATAATTTTAATACCAGTGAAAAGTCATTTTAAAGTTAAACGTCCGTTCGATTTCGAAGTTTAACGTCCTTGAAAAACTAGGAAACTGCGATCCCATTCTTGCTCAATGGAGGCGACATTTAGAGCTCAAAATCACAAACATTACCATACTCGTACCTGAAGATGCTGACTCAAGACTTCTAAGCATATCAATTTTATGCAAATCATCTCTCAGTATTTTAAAAATAAAGTATTCATAGAATGAAGAAGTGATAGGCTTGACAATAGTGAGGGAAAAATTAAGAAGTATACTCTACAACACGGTAAGTAATCTAAGATAGGCACGATACAGTAGCAAAAGGGGCAGGCAGTATGCTTCTCTAAGTCGTGTATTTAAACGGCGTATAAAGATTCTGTCAGAAAAAGTAGTCGCGATTCATAAATAACATGAAATCAAAATGGTATGCAGCAAAATATTGTGTGCTCCATAACGTAATTCATTGAACTGCTGAACTGCAAATAAAACATGGCGAGGCATAGATCAGGTAAAAGCCGTGGAATACAAGAAAAAGATTCATGGCCATATGTGGACAACTAATGCCATTTTAGTGCGCTTCTGAAGTAGGCTAGCACAATAGAATTGCTTACTTTAAATTGAATTTAAAAAGTTCATCATTTTAGAGCTAAACATAGAATGTATCTATGATTCTCGTAGTGATACACGTCAGCATTTTCTCACACTCGTAAAAATCGCTACATTGTAAGAATGGCTTCAGTCCTCTCAGTAATTTCCTGCTCGGAGAAAACATTGTGAACATTATTGCTTCTGAATGCCAAACAATTTGAAGATCCACTGTAAAGTGTTCGCAATTTTTTCGCGGATGAAAGTATTAGGCATCCTCCTAAAAAAGTAAGTCGACATCTTACACACTAGAGTTTCTCTGGGCAACCTCATGTTTGCGCATTGGAAGCCTTACGATACCAACGTTGATGTAAGCAGAAGTAGTAATTGTGAGACAACTATACAATTGAATGAGGCTTCTGCAAATGTAAATCTAAATTACAAGATTCGAGCGAACAAATAGAAAAAATAATTCCGAAATACTGAAAATTTTTCCAGCATACTATGTGCGTATTTCTATGCATTTTTCATTTTATATAACGGTGGAACTTGACAATGATTTTGTCACACTGATATAATACGGAACAATGATTAAAAAATTACTCAAGACTCGACCTTAGCGAGTTGGTATTTTTAAGTCACACTATACTTCAAGGGATCATGGGTATTTGCACTTCAAGTAAGTGATGCAGACTTAGATCAAATCTTATAAATCGCATAGTTGGTGAAAACGTTCACTGTGTGTAACACTCATTCCTAGAGATGAGGAATGATTGCTCGTGTTTATTATTTGGCACATGAGTGTATTTGTGCATGTCACCGAGAAACAGTGCCAGTGGTAAAGAGAACACGACCTTCCTGAGTGAGAACTTAATGTTAAACAGAAGGTACACCACTGGAAAGCTGGGGCCTAAGCACATTCAACAAAAGCTCTAAGTGTTCTTATCAATAACGAAGGCTCACTAAGTGCAACATGTGTATTACTCACTACGTGTAAAGAACGAAAGCTCTAAGTGCACGCACTCAAGTACTTTTATACTTGGCTTAATATGCAAGGGTTCTATGGAATTTGAGCAAAGCCTCACGGACAACGGAGAGAAGCTTCTTGGACATCACTGCTTCGAGATATCGGTATATGTACATGCGGCCAAGGGATAACTCCTCACTTCAGGTGGGTCGTGCTCTATTTCTGCAGTCACTTCGTTTTCACAACAATTTCCTGACCACAAAATTGAAGGGTTTTGATTGACACTGTGTAGAAGGTTTCATGGATTTCCGCCTGAAATCTGATAAAGAGATAAATAATACATCGCAAAGAGTTAAGGAAAACCAGGTTCGGGTCATGACACGAGGGCTAACCAGATACGTATTGGAGTTTCTACTTAGAAACTCGTTGAAAAGATAAACCTCGTCACCAGTAGTTACTGTGAACTAGGTTTAACTGTAGTGAGTGTAAGTCATAGGCCACTAATTAGCAACCTAATTTCCTTAAGATTACGATCAGATAATAATATAATCTACAGGAAGGAAAGGTGACAACCTCACTCAAGCGACCAAGCCAACGCGATTTGTACTTTAGTTTGTTGCGTCTTGGAAGCTTACGAAGCTTTTCCGCATCAAAATGTCAATCAACCATCTTTGGAACTACAAATTTTAGAACATTCCAATACAATTCAAACCAATTAGGACTTGTGCACTAAGCAATGATGAGTACTTGACCCGCTCCTGAAATTGATCTAACCTAAATACTCGTGTGGGGTGCATCTTAGCCCGTTTTCACCCGTTCATTCATACATACACTCATAGTATAGTATATAAAATGGGATGACTATACACGCTGAAATTTAGATTCATTTGTAAATTTAGTGCCCGAACGCCGTACAGTGCTCGGCTCTCGATGCACTAAACTGAATGGTACCGATAAGAGCGCACGGCTGAGGTAACTTGCGGTTTCAGTATTTTATTCTATGTATACTGGTTAACTCGATTCAAGTGCTGCTACCTAATTTACTGTTACTTATTGAACATTTCAAACTCATATGATAACAATTACAAACGGATGTGAATTTATCTTTTAGTAAGAATGTAAGGTAACTGTAATTCAGCACACACTGTTGTAGAAAAAAATGTCATCCCTAATTAAAAGAGCAATAAGGTCATGTACGTCTTGTGCACAGTGAATGAGAACAATGAACACAAAATACATGTTTCGTTTAATGAATGAGAGTTGCAACTGTAAACAAATCTATGTGCGGAATTATATCAAATTGGATACGGGTGCCTCAATGCTATATCACTCAGGAGTACTGGACTGAATGGATAAGGCAAATTGTTTTGTAAACATTATAAATATGATCATACGAGCATTTCTGCATGATAAAACGTCTCCGATGATCACGTATCATAATCGGCGCTAACGTGACTAATAAGTCAGGTAACTGCCAATCAGATCATTGAGCCAACGCCAAGAAAGAAGTAAATTTAACAGGAAGGCGCATATGTAACTGTGGGTGCTCTTCCAATGCGAGTACAACGGCTAGGTAGGTACCTTAAGAGGGGACGTGCACAGCGAGAGCTCGCCTAAAAAGCCAGGGGCGGGGTACTGTCGAGGCGTGCCTAAACCAAAGCCTGGTACGAGCGTTCGGCCATCATTACGCCGCACAGCGCACCTTCTTCTCTTACAGGTCTAATATAGCACAGAAGGACGCCAAAAGCTCATAGAATATTCGCTGCACCTAATTAAGAGACAAGACTTATTCGAATCCGTAACGTTAAATCTTAGCTAGAGTGTATGAACAACTCTTTTTAAGCTACGAGAACCTTCATCAGTTATTGATATCTTAGCTGGGAAATAAAAAAGGCAGGGATCGGGGCTATCAGAAAGTGCTCAGAATTTACATAGATTTATACTTTTAGTAGGCTCTAGAAAAGGCTTGATAAATTTGACAAAGATTTACTCAAGATTTTCAACTCATAGGAGTGTTTCGTTGACCCCATTCAAAAAATTTCATTTGAAGTTCATGAATACTGTTCACGTGAAATGGCTGGCAGGTCTAAAATAATATCAATACTTTATACGGAAAAATTAGTCAAACGTGGACTAATTCGGAAAATTTTCTGTACGTCGAAGATAGCTTCTTGAAAATTATATTACACCATTCATCTCTGTTCAAATTCTCCGATACGTAGACAATACGCGAGCGGTATAATTGGCAAAGAATATCTTTTGCGTCTATTTGAGTAGTTCGGTTTCAAAAGCTGGCACTATTGCCGAATAAACCTAATCGAAAATGATCTCTCAAAACGCTAATTATACGCAACGCTGAATTTAACTTCTAGGGATTTTCTATTGCATCAATCTACAGATTTTTCATTGAGGGGCTACGTAATGAACAGAACGCTGGTTTCCATTGAAACTCTCAAAATTCGGTCATTATTTAAACGGACTTGAATGTGGTAAAGTTCATTTTTTATTCTGTCCCCTGCAACCTAAATTCCATCTTCAGTATAGCATCTTGCAAGATTTTTGCAGTACTATGAACTATCTTGGCAATCACTAGATGTTGATCATGTAACCGAGACTAAAACTACGTCGCACTTCTGCAGAAATCACTAAACATGGTATACAAGCCGTTTCAACCATGTATAGATATACTATTTCAATTCAACAGAAGACTAGTGGAAGAAAAGTCACATATTTACAAACATGAAAGAGAAAACAGGCTTAAAAGTTAGGCTAAAAATATGTGTTTTTTAAGAACAGTAAAATTTCATAGATAAAATCTTTATACAAGAAAACGATTCTGTACAGTAACTAGAAAAACAAAAAAAACAATGGTGATAGTCTCATAGTAGCAGGATATGAAAGAATGGTTCAGAGATACTTGAATGCTATGTATGATAAGGAGGGAGCAAACATTCAATTACATCCCGTCAAACTGTTCAGCGGCGTTTGAAGGCAGAGGTCGACAGGTGGGGGCAGACGTTCTTCCCCTCTGTACCAGCTCCTTCTCTGGAGGGTGGAGCACCTGGCTCAACGGGGTCCGTGTAGCTAGATGCAGATATTTGCTCGCTTTCCTTTGCTACATTACTCGTTTCGGCCCAGAGGCCAAATGGAACGAGGGAATATAGCACTAACTGTATTTACAGGACATTGTTCGGCTGTTACTCCGCTCAGCATGCCGAAAATATTGCAAATAATGGTTTACTTCTCATTTTTCTTTCAATATTTAAGTTAGTGAACGAGTGTAACTAATATAGAAAACTAAATTTGCCTTTATTCTCCTAATTAAAATGACAATTTCCTCGTTAATGACAAATTTCAATTTTTCCAAATGCACCTGAAGAATCCCTTCAAAAACAACAAAAAAAACGTGTTCCGGCGTAACCGTGAAAGCCATAAGTACAGGTAAATCAGTTACCCTATCAGGGTTGATTACTTCGAGCGATATGAAGCTCTTCTAAGATCGAACTGTGAGACCAACGGAGGCACCTGAGCAGAGAGACACTCGGACGGTCACCTATGGTTAATTTAATACAATTTAGTGCTAGCGCTACATAAATCTCAAGCTAATTCTTATTCTATTAAAATTTTCAGTGAATTAAATTTCATTTTATCAACAATGATATAAACATTTGGAACAGGTAAAATGCTAATTTGTAATTACACAAACCTGAAAAGCGAAAGTACTGCGGCGACTTGTTTTGGAACCACCTTGAAATGTTCGTAAGAAATAAACAAAAATTCTATTAAGATAATGATCAGTCATTGTTTTCTCTAGATACTGGGGTAAAAATTTTTTATAATCCCTATAATTAAAAGTATAGTAAGAGGTTTGTTCAAGATATTCTCGAATCATTCTCCATTTTATTATACATCTCAAGATTCATTCTCACTACAAACCGTTGAAGTTCGGCAACAAAAACACTAAAGACAAGCAGTTTAAAGCCACTGCATCATATCATTCCTATGTTAAAATATGACCTCAAGTCAAGTTTTTAAGATTTATCGATCTTCAAAATTTGAAATTTAATTGACGAGGTTAGTTTATGGGTTCCAAGATTGATGAATTCGATAATCATGCCCGTTGTCGATAACGAGTAAAATGAATGCAATGTAATATAATTGTGTCCGCAGAACTTTCGGTTATTGATGGAAAACTTGCGTCTGTGTTAATGGGATATAGGTAAAGTGTTGGAATCATTTCTTGTCGTTGGTAGGATTGTATCAAGCAACAGGACGTTCCAACAGGACAGTGAGCCTGTGTATACCTATGCAGTTCAGAATGTGCTTTCAAGGGTGCACATGATCCCCTTTCAAGTTGTTTCTCATTTTCATGTTATTGATAGTGAAATGATGTGAGCTTACCATGAGAAGTGAAAGACGCCAAAATACTAAAAAAGATTCGAAAAACGTGGAAAGGAACACACACAAATATTTGAATAGTTCGTGGCAGTGAACAGCTGTTATTTCAAGGAAATATCCATTGACTGGCCACAGTTATAACAGTTCGCAGAACTTACTACTCGTATTTACGAAAGGTATTTTTAGAGTTCAAAGTCATTGTTCACACTAACAGAGTGGGTATTTCCATTTTTCTCACAGAAAATCATACACGCGATCTCGAGGGCACAGCTAGGTCAGCGATTGCTTCACATAGAATGGTGACTAACGCAGCAAGTTGTAGCCAGTCTGATAAGTATCAAGGCATTATTTGTATGAAAATAATGCTAAATAAGTTACATAAACTGAGAGTTTGTCAATTTCAGGCTACTAAGAAGGCAGAGATAAATCGTAGAATATCGTACGGATTGTTATGAAATTAGTGAAAGTCAAAATGTCATTCAAATTTGCTTTCTACGTATGGAAGTTATTCATAAATAATTCTTTCCAGAAACTTTTATTTTAGCAAACGTGAATGAACGATAGAATCGTTTCACTTTCACCATATCATTACGGCGAAAATATATATTGACGGAAAATTAAGGAACTCACAAAGGAAAACTTTGGAGCCCAACCAATTGCTGAAATTATGCATAACGAGAAAAAACTTTACAGCAAACTCCAATTTTTTCGGGGCATAATGAAATTTTCGAGGTCGAAGTGATGTGAGAAATAACTTTGCGCGGCATCCGAAGCGAACATGGAAAACAAGTTGAGCACGGAACGAGCTAAGCATGTGCGAATCGAAAGCAAAAAAAGAACTTGAGGGGGACGAGGGAAAGACACAACAGTTTTGGCATTGCTGGCTTGCTGGAGATGATTTCGGCAGAGGCGTCGTCGCCGCTTCGAAGATCGGAACAGCTCCGCAACCGCTGGTCGTCCTTTCCGCAGCTGCGCCCGTCGAGAGCTGGGCAGGCAGTGTGGCTAAGCTGTGGACAAAAATAATCGTGATAATCGTGAATTTCTACTCACTTGTGCACCAAAAAGTGAAAGATGCCTTATCTCCTCAAGACTTAGGCAAAGGGTTAGGTTTTATTATTAAAATAGTTGAAGTTTGACACTCGTATCGACAGAAGAAGAAAAGTAATGCACGTTAATTTTGAAAAAGTGAGACTATGGCACATAATTTTTAGGTCCTTATGCTAGCAAAAAATATTACTACAGTATTTTTTTGGTTCGCCTAATGGGCCACCGGATCTCAAAGAGTTAAGCTCGTACGGACTAATAGATTAATTAACGGGCTAAACACATCAAAATGCGTAAAACCTGTATCATTGAGTTAAATACAAATGAGGAATACGAGAAAAATACATCAGTAACATTTGATAGATTCAGTAATAGATACGATTTCAGGAAAAATCAGTTATATTGAATAAATCAAACAACGAAACGATGAAACATTGAAAGTGAAATAATTTCGTGCTCTACTTTGTCGCAAGTTCGTCTGTAGCTTGCAGGGGATGTAGAGCATATATTATCTAGCTCAAGCATTGGCCAACTCTCATGGTTGAGAACCTGTCTTTTACAGTAAATAAACACTTGACGACAATTTCTATTTCTTCTATCATCTGGAGATTAGCGTGATTAAGTGTACAGGGTCAGTTTATCAATGAAACGTCATACTGATGGTGTCCATCTCAGTCAGTCTGAAGGATACAAGTGTAAGAGAATAATGCGAGAAATATGTTTGTCTTCTACGAGAAAATCGCTTTTTATTTCAACATGTGAAGTCGGTGATTATATTCTACCACTTAACGCCCACATGAAGTCTCTGGTCAAAGATGTAAAAAGCAGTCTGCATTTCAAATAACCTAGATTCTTATATCAGCATAACGCAATACTAAGCAAGGTGAGGAGGAGCTCTTTTCATAAAGAATTGTATGCTGCGGTGTAGTGCCTTTATCCGCATCGGACGAGCTCGGGTAACTGGTTATTTTATTCTTGAAGAAGCCGAGATGGTCAGGGGAACATCAGAGAATGGCCGTTATGGGACAGTAGGGCTCGTAAAGCCAATAGAATCTGTGGCCACTGTGATGTGGCCGGGCATACGATCATTGGTCACCACAGCCTAGCCTCCCTCGAGTCTTCCGTGTACACGGATACGAACAGCGCGGCGGCGCTCAGGCCTGGTTGAGGGTCGGATCGAAGTTGAGTTACAGTAACGCTTGTTACGCTTTCCAGCACAACCGAGGCTAGATTTCGTTGAGCTTTCACAGAAACTTGATTTATCGTAACAGGCTAAGGTGAAGTAAAGTGAGAAATATTATAGGGTGTATAAGCTGAAGTCTCACGTACCCGAATGTTTGGTCTTAAAATCGCAACTGAATGTACGAGGTCTCATGATGCATAAGCTACATGTTGAAACGTATTGAAATTATGTTGTAAATATATCATAATTATGGATACAATCAAAATGTTTTCCGATTTTCTACGGTTAAAACTGGTACACACGCAGGAGTTTGCGAGCCTATTATTCTTGTTTTTGGACAAGCATACAGAAAAAAGATGGACCATTATGTGTGACATGGAGTTATTTAATGAGATTCTCACGTTAAATATTACCTTTCATTCAAGCTAAGATAAAAACTCTGAGGTATGGGTGCAGGTGATAGGTCGTGCCATTAAAATAAAAAAAATTCATGCAAGCTAAAACCAACATTGTGCAATAACTTAAATCAGATTATGCGTAGAGAAACTTCTAAATCCATATCTCTTCTTTACTTTGCTACGCTCCATATTGTGAGACCTTATTCGTTGAAAAATGCGGTCACTTCGGTTTTAAATCAAACGAGAGCACGTTCAGGTTATTTTTCATTCTTTCAACGAGCATATGCGCTCGGGCTTAGCTAATGACTGCCCAGAGTCCTCTTTTAGCTGACGCAAATACACGGCACAAAGGTCCATTTAAATTTGGCTTCGAATCGATCCCATGACGCCGAGGGAAGTGAGCACATCAACGTAATGGATTGTGATAGACAAGAGGGATTTGAGCGATAGCCATACATCAACTTGGCGAGGGCGCGACGGGGAAAGTACCGAGTCAAATTGCCTGGCGTAGGCGATATAAAATTAGTGCTCCCATCATTTATCACGCAGGGTGGGCGGGAGGATTAAGTACTTCAAAAGGTTGATCTGATTCAACGCTCGTGCTGGCGTTTTGTTCATCCAGTGAGTTTAGTTGATTCAAAAATTTTAATATACAGATATAAACTGTAGAGAATCATAACGTTAACGAAATCAAAATTGGGATCATTCCGTCTTCGACAATGTGCCTCAACAGGCAATGATCATGCGTCAGTACGTCTGCGGGTGACGGTATAGGCCAGCTCTGGAGTAGGTAAATGGTAGTGTCAATTGGTTACAGTTCTCCGCTCAGATTCTATTAATACTGTTAAGGCACATGAATATTACGTGTTCAAACGGTACATCTCAATTTCGTTGGAGAATACCTTGTATATTAGTATCAGCAGCAGCAGTAGTAGCAAGGAGGCACTATAGTACCTCAGACTATCTCACATCGAAAGAGAAGCTTTGGAGAAAATGGAATCTATGCACAAGCTGTGTTCCTACACAAGATATCCTGAGCACAAAAACAGCAAGTTAAGAAGGAAGAGAAAGAAAAGATAAAGAATCATTAGCGAGGAAGGCAAGAAGACTAAAAAAAGCAAAGTGGGTACGAAAGATAGAAGTCCCAAAAGGCCTAGCTAAGGCTGAGGTAACCTAACATGTCCCCCTGGAGACGCTCGGCCCCCTAGCATGAGTTAGACAAACCTAACTAACCTAACCCTATTGCCCATGGCCAATCTTTTGCCCCATGAGAGGGAATACCTTCTATAGCATTTTGCGTAGATAATATACAGTTTGTGTCTGTTTACAATTGTTCTTTGTTCAATTGCTCAAAACCGTGGTTACATGTTTTTTTCTCACGTGTCCTTGTATGCTTAATAAAAGTTGGATCGTGTATTTGATATGAAGCAATACTTACGGGAGATAATTGAAAAAATATCGTTTACTTTGCAGGAAAATATTCAACCTGATTTCCTACTCTTTTGCTTGTCGTCATTTCATAAGCATAATTTAAATGAACTCATTTCTAAGGAGCAAACATTTTTGAATTAACTAGTTAACCAAATTCCTGCATATGCATTGCCTAGCACAGCCTTCACAGTGATGTCGGTGCTTTGCGCACAAATGAAAGATTGAATGTCATCAAGAATTTTGTTTAAGCGTAACATTAACGTTACGAGTGGATTCGAAGGTTTGAGAATCATTGACTTTCAGTAAAATGAGTCCTTTTGCACAAACCGTTCTGTCGTACTACAACTTTAATTTAGATTATAGACGCCTTATTCTGCACAATTCGTAAGAAGTTCAACTATTTTATGTATTGGAAAATTAAGGTTCTAATGGGTCATTTCCTAATTGTACTTTTTGAATTTTGAGAGATACGCCTAAAAAAATTACGCGATAATTTTGGTTAATTTTAATATTTGGTGCATATTTCATAATCAAGAGTCACAATTAGAGGTTTCAATGCGACTTCCACGCTTAATTTTAAGGCTGTAGTCTTACTGTTTGAAAATCCGATTGTACCATGCTTTGTGTGTGACTGATTTCAGAATAAACGATGTTTCTTTCTTTCTTAATAATGAGTCGCTGCAGCTCAGAGCAGGACGAGGTAGGCAGAGGATTTTTGAATCCACAACGTAGTCGCCTGTCTTAAGTTCTGCGCAATAAGTTTCAAGAAATCTATAAAATTTCTATTTTATTTTTTGCTTTTTCTGTGGAGAACGTACCTGCGTGCGTAAAAGCACGTACAGAAAAGATATAAAAACTTCATTAAAACTTGCGAGAAAAGTACCGGATTTATTTCAACTTTCTCTGTTACTCTGGGACGTGTTACAATATCCCCTGTGCTTTTACATATTTTGTGCGTGGACTGCAGTGGTGTATGTCTGGTATGTCTGAAGTTTATGGTACGCGTACAATATGATAATTTTAATCTTTACTTAATGAAGGATTTACTATCCCTTAGAAAAAAGATATCACGTTCTGATAGGCTGTTCTTCTCATCAAGATTGTTCATTTCATAGAACATAGGCTGGCGTTGTGAACTCGAGACCCTTGAGGTGACATGGATAAAATGAACACTTCTGATGCGCATTTCCTAAAAGTTTCCCCTGATTGTTCTCCTTTAGTCGAAAGGCACCTTCAAGATAAAAAATCGTCCAGAAAAATGGCTCGGCAGTCTATTTCGCAAGAGGCGAAAAAAAGGGGAAAGAGGAAAAAGGGGAAAAAAGCTCAACACGTGAACACAAGCACCTCAAATTATGTTACGAGGTGGTAGCGATATCGCTGAGAAATGCAATTTTTCCCATGGAATACCGACAAGGAGAGACGGTTTAGCCAATTTTCTCAGAGTGCAATTGAGGAATCGTACCTATCCTCAGGAGGGCTCTGTTCCTAAAGTTAGCAAAAATGTGATACTTTGTGATATTATCAGATAAAAGATGCCATCCGAAGACTAAATCTCAACAAACTCAGGATATATTTTCTTTCATGTCTCATAGCACTTACTAGAATGAAAAGTACAATGAAGTTGAATTGAACTATTTTATGGGTTGGCAGTATTAATTTCATGAGAAGAAAGTAACATCGCACCAATCGAGGAACATTGTAAAGGTCGTTATTTCTTACTCAGTGCCATTATTTTTAGAGTTCCGAGACAGTACCATTAGTTGTATTAAAATTCATTACAGCGAAATGTTTCTAAAATTTATGTGCACATTTATTTTACAAGGTATCTCAAATTTTCTTAAGTTGCAAAATTTAGCGGAACGATTAATGAAGGCGCATACTTTGCCCTGTATGGAAAAACAATTTGCATGCTTTCCTAGTTTTGAAATATGAAACTCACGAACAATTGCGCCTGGAGAAATAAATTCATAAGCTGTACCGATTTTTCCATGTGCTGCGCTAAGAGGAGCAGTAGAGCAGGAAATATTACAGATCACAGGTTGTGTCACAGGATGTCACAAAGTGTGTCACAGGATGTCACAAAGTGTGTCACAGGATGTCACAAAGTGTGTCACAGGATGTCACAAAGTGTGTCACAGGATGTCACAAAGTGTGTCACAGGATGTCACAAAGTGTGTCACAGGATGTCACAAAGTGTGTCACAGGATGTCACAAAGTGTGTCACAGGATGTCACAAAGTGTGTCACAGGATGTCACAAAGTGTGTCACAGGATGTCACAAAGTGTGTCACAGGATGTCTCCCAGTGTGTCACAGAATGTCACACAGTATGTTCACAAGATATCACAAAGTGTGTCACAGGATGTCACAAAGTGTGTGCACAAGATATCACACAGTGTGTCACAGGATGTCGCAAAGTATGTCACAAGATGTAGTGTGCAATCTTCACTGTTCTCAGCTAGACAAACTAGCAAAACTTTAAGAGCTCGAACGGTTGTTTATGTAAGCTATGTCAGCGAAGGACAATGCTCTTTTCCCTGGAGATCAAGGTGTCCTTCGTACTCAGTCTCAGGACTGACACAGAATGTTCCAGTGCCAATTAATGTAATATCAAAACAAATCTTAGCGAATGTGCGGCCTAGACAATTCGTAGTAGCGGAACAACTTCAAGTATTCTCTTAATCTTAGTATTCAGGTGGAAATTTTGTAATAAAGGTATTAGACAAACAAAATACGAGAGTGCTGCTCTTGGAACTCAAATGTGAATTATCGACGTTTAGTTTTGTGTAATTTGTAAGAAGTTCAACTCTTTTTCGTATTTTTAGCCTATCTTTCAACTGTAATTTTACAGTGGTATAAGGTATGTACAAAGAATCACACATTTTTAGGTAATGTTTGGCGAAAGTTGCTAACCACTTTGTGCTGAACCACATATAGGCCCGGTGCATAAAGAGTCGCAACCATAGAAGTCTCAAAGTGTCGTCCACACTTACTTTTAAGCTTGTGGTGTTACTCATTGAAAACCCGAGTGGTTCCGTACTTTGTATGTGACTGATTCAGAAATAAAAGATTTTTCTTTCTTTCCCTCTTTCTTGGTACAATCGAGGATTTAAAATTGGACCACCATCACACCACCATCATCTAAACAAAAATGCCCGCAAGTAGATTAATTTTAAAGAGCTGGACCGTGGGGAAACATGAGGCAGGAAATTCAGTTTTGTCAGGCATGTCAAATAAGCAAGTTAGCAGGGCCAGTCACATGTTCAGTAAATGTCTGAAGACAGTCTCGGAAGACTCCCAAATATAGGCATCGAATGCTAACATTGTTCCCCATTCTGGAGTCAGGCCGACTGTCAGCACTGAGCAGTCCTTTGACTTCCGACCAGACTCCAGAATAGAGAGCAAAGTTAGCATTCAATGCCCATATTTGGGTGACTGAAGACGCTGTCTCCAGACGTTGACTGAACGTGTGAAGGGTCCCTTAGACGACTCACATCGAAACGACAGCTTTACGTCAGTGTAGCGCTTGCTACAAGCCCGTAAATGATCTAAATTTGAAATACTTTTCTTATTTCCTTTCAACTTTCTACAGAACATATATGAAATTCTATAAAACTGGAAATGGGAGACTAAACTTAAAACTTGATGCAAATAAGGTTACAATTGATCATAACGTTAAACAGTTCTTACGTAATCATTCAAGCAGTACAGAAAAAAGTTGAATGATACTGTACAAAAATTTTGTCAGCAATAAACAGTGAGCTTAGGAAGACGTGTGCGGTTTTGAACACTGAATTTCTTAAAAATAAGAACAGAATATTAGTTAGAACGCTATTTCAGTTCAACAGTGTTTTTCGTCAACGGTTTACTTTGAAGTGGCCATTGAAGGTTGATTTCAATTGATTCACGCAGACGTATGAAGTTCATATGAAGGAATAGGAAGTTCTGGACGCACTTGCATGCTCACTACATAGATACATGAAGGCCTGCGTGTAGGCATTTGGAAGCACATACTCATGTAAGTTAATCAAGGTTTATGAGTAGGCGTATGAAAGTATAAATGAAAGCATTATGACTAACGCTAGCGATCGCGCTTATAGAAAAAGTATACAATACTATACAATACGCGGGAATGATAGACGGCAAGAATGATGTCTCTAATAAAATGGGTTGAAATAACTATTTGCTTAGTTCAACAACTTTGAAGGGTTATTTTTGAAAACATATACTACTATTCCGCATTTAACGGACAGAAAATTCGGAAAACTTCTAGCGTCTGTAGCTCAAGACTTCCCAAACTTTCTGTCAATATCAAAATTCTTTCCAGAGTTCCGTTGAAGTAAGCGAAAAACTCGTGTTACGACGGCGTTCCGTGGTGAGACGAACTAGACCTACAGGCTGGCTCCTCCGCTGCATGATTGGCTGCAAGCTTTCAAAAAGATCTCATAAAATTCGCTGGTTGTTGAGAAAATATGACAGCAAACGTTTCAAATGCTGCGTTGCTAAGTAACGCTACATCGCCTTGAAGGAGATTTTTATCCCTTATCTAAAGAAAAATTTTTTGACGGAAGTAAACTAGTTTGGATTTTTCTGAATGTTTGCTATATCGTGATTTAAAAACAAAAGAAATTAAAAAAATACAAAAATCACTTGTTACCGTCGCATTGTAAATACTTAACTAGAATAGCTCTGTCTCCATGAAATTGTAGTTCGTAGAAGCCACTCACTGACAGCTTGATGGAATAGAGAGATGGGAAACAACTTCCCAATTTCAAGAACTTGCTAACATAGGAAAGAATTTTTCCGAAACTGGTGCGAGAATTTCCCATAAAATACCAACCCTCCCCAGCTTGCCTAGCAAAGCATGATATATCAGCCTCGGGCATCGTTGTAACACAGCCGGCATTCTGTATTCAGCCCTGCAAGCGACAGAGCGACTGAAATACCAAGTATCGTCGTCCCTGAGAGGCGTGCACGCCCTGAGCGTGCTGCGCCCTCCCGGCCCCGCTCCCATTCCCTGCTACTCTCACAGGTACGGAGGCTCCATCGACGGATAGCTTCACTCGAGTACAAAACTGTTTTTCTTTTATGGAAGCTTGTTCCATGAGCTGAATTTAATTTCTATTGCGCTTTTGGTTTTGTGATATTTTCGATGTATATTGGGCAAATGCAATACATTTTATAACTAGTCAAAGAACCCTCAACACCTCCCTCCGCATCGTAGGTTTAGAGCTCTTCTGAAGCAATGCTAACCAAAGTCTTTCACGCATATCACAGACGCAGTAAGTAAGCTTCGTTCGACTCTACAACCTTCCATCAGACTGAAAAGCAGGGGATTACGATAACAACACTTCTACGACTTGCGCCAGAAAATATTGACTTTCAATGGAGTATGTTTAGTTATTATTCTTGTTTACGTAGCCCACTTTTTTAAATAATAGCTAAGTATGCATTTTTGTTGCTGTAATAAAACGTGATAAGTGCAGTGTTCGTATGAAAAATGGCATTCTTACAGAATTTCCAAGGCAGTGCCACAAGTAAATTCAACTAGTTATTCCTCATCCAACAACACTTCACGGACTGGACAATCTTACGTCAAAACCAGGTCAATCGTTTGTGCTTAATAGTGAATTCAAATAGGAGTATGAACGTATATAAACAAGATAAAGAAGAATATGAAATCATTTAGTCCTTGAACCTACTCAAATAAGGGTACTACGTTTACATTCATAGATGAACGATATTCAGACGTTATCAATTATTTCATCGTATTTGTCACCAATTATTTCATCACCATATGGAATTGAATTTTGATAAATGAAATATCCGTCAAAAATTTATCTGGTTTGCAAGAAAAAAAACAGATGACAGTAAGTGGTTAGAGAGTGGCGCGTGTTTGACAAGTTCCCTTGTCAAGAAAATATTTACCAATTGTTTTTCGAGCTTCTTTTAAGGATGACAACTGCCGGGTGCATCGGGCTAGAACTGCCATTAATTAGCATGCCACTCATTCAGGATATGTCCGGCATTTAGATTGGCCACCTAAGTCCCCAGATATGAATCCAATAGAAAATTTGTGGGCTCACCTAAAATGATAAGCTAAACGTCAAAAGATCGTCCACGTACCGAGGCCTCACTACGAGATTAGTTATTACCAGAGAGCTTTAAAACAGACGAGGTGTACATTAGGACACTTGTAGACTCACTGCCGCGCAGAATTGCCGCCATTATTCGTGCTCGAGGGGGTCCTATACCATATTAATATCAAGTGACTAATGGTGTAAGTGACCGAGGAAAGTTTCTTCATCGTGAAATGAAAAAATTATTCTGCATCGATTATATGCACCTTAGTTAGAGCGCTCAACTTGGTCAAGTAAAATGAACGTTAAATCTGAAATGTTAGAGAAATTTATACTAAATTTCCATCGGAAAGTAATTTTCTCCTTAGTTCAAAGTTTCTATCGACACTGGTAGTTTTCAACGTTTTGTCAGTTATGATTGCAACGAACATTTAATTGCTCAAGTAACACTTAGGATTTTCGTGTTAATTGTACAAAAATGGACACAAAATTATCACAATGATGCGCAAGATTATGAGAATGAAAAATGGGATTAATTACTTTCATTACGGTCACAAAATTAGCATTTCAAATGACATTCAAAACGTAAATTAGTTTTCATTAATTCAAATCTAACTTTAATGCTCTCCCAAACCCTCCTTGTGCATAATATGGAAGGAGTCTTCTACATCCTTCACTACGTCGACGGCAAATACTGACACATTAACTATCGTCTTAATAGAGGAGAAAGAATACTCCAAAGTGAGTGCAGAGGCAGCTCTGAGTGATGACGCTTTTTCTGGCACTCTTGAAAACGTGGAGTCTCATTTCTGTCTTGAACTATTTAATTCAAGAGCGGGAGTGCCTATCTCGTTTATAGCTCGAGTGTGCGAGCAAACACTCGGTCGACTTTTGGTTCCTCCGACGGGTTGGCTCCCGAAGAGTTTGCCAACGGATTGTTCTGAAGCACAGCCCTCCAACTCACATTCCAAACATGGGCTTTGGTAGTCAAACACGCAGGAAACGGGGTGAGGCCCGCTAGAGACTGGCGGCAGGGAATGAAAAATGCGGGAAGCTAAGGTCTTCAAAAGTCTCTTTAGCCACGATCAGAAACTTGAGTCGATCGGGAAGAGAGAGGAAGAAGAGGAAGGTAAATTAATTGCTTAAATTTAATTCTCTGCCTTTTTTTTAGTCACGTAACAGTCAAACGAAAGTGAGGCATACAGTGGATCATGACAGTAAAAATATTGAAGCGTATGGCAGAAGCCCTACTTTAGATAATTTCTTATTTCAGTAGTTGCACTGGCTTGGAAGGTTGAAATACTCTACACTGAATGAATGCTGAAAATGCCTGTAAAGAAATGTAATTATCAGAAACTTCAAAAATAATTTCAGATAATTCCCTCATTAAATAATCTAAGAGGCTAAATTGTAGACAGTATCTCAGTGTCTTCACAATCTATATTTCGGAAAAATGTTATAATAGTGTATGAAGAATATGCGGGAGTGGCACAGACTCTCCAGAAATTTCACTCTGTTGAAACTATCTTAAGATAAGCCGACTAAAGATGTAGCTGTGCAAATAAACCCTCATGAATGCGGCGTTAAACTGATGAAAATTTACTTACCGAAATCTTTAGACGCGTGTCCCAATCTCTTGGCCAGCTCGTGCATGACCTCCTTGAAGATGAGGGTGTCGACGTTTTGGCCGAGCATAAAGAAAAGGAACCAGTCCCCCATTTTGCTTTTCCTCACTATAGTGTTTATAACTTCTTTGTTGATCAAGCGAAAGCGAAGACATAAAAGATATGCCCGCATTCTTGGACTGAGGATTATCATCAGTCGATAAAGTAAAACAAAGAATGTCAAAAATACAAGTAAAAGGAACCAAAACCACAAGAATATGTATATCTTCTCGTTGACTATATTGATGGGCAAGATGCACAAGGAGTCGTATTTTTCGAGCTCTCCTGAAGTGCCGAACTTGATAAAGCTACACTTAGTCATACGAGGAAACACGAAGATCATCGGGTCCACCCTGATCTCCTGGTCGTCCTCCATGAAGCGGATCACGTCCAGGCCGAAGGTGAGGAACGTGCCCCCTAGGAACCGGTCGATCAGGAACATTTGACCTGAAACACAAAAACTGCAGTAAATTCGAGTTAGCTGAGCGTAGACTACGAGGGTAATCATAGTTTGACTCTTTGGGTACCGTAGTATCGATGTATAAACGTGGACTTCTTTTAACGTGGACTTCCGCGTTTATGTCACAAATATGCAATATGTATGAATTCGTGAAATTTAGCGTGCCAGCATTACGGGTGGAGTCAGGTTTGGTTATTTTACGTAAATTCACAATATGCAACTTATGACGGCTGGTATAGCCACCTTATGGGCGTGTGATAATGGCAACAAGGGTTACCGCTAGGGGCTAAAGGAGTGGCTTTTGAAAAAAAAAATACTTCATGTGCTCAAAACAAATGTTGTAAATTAGAGTGTCCGTCGGGAAAAACAGGGTAAAAACCTGTTTCATTGTATTACCTTATTTCTTTTAACATTTTTAGAGCATTCTGGACAACATCGCTGCAGTGACGATGTTAAG
Source organism: Orchestia grillus (assembly GCA_014899125.1). Taxonomy (NCBI): domain Eukaryota; kingdom Metazoa; phylum Arthropoda; class Malacostraca; order Amphipoda; family Talitridae; genus Orchestia; species Orchestia grillus. The sequence continues at coordinate 14,261 of VOMN01047721.1, read as the reverse complement.
CGCGAGTGAATGGTGAAGTCATCAATGTTGGGGTGCAGGCTGCCCTCGATTAATGTAAGATGTGCGTGCAGATGTTTTACCTCTAGTTAATTTTAATTTCGACGAGTTTCCGTGACAAGCTTATTCTGGGTACGCGATTTCCATAAAATATATCCGCTCCAATTTGCAAGTGAAAAAAGTTGCTCACTCAGCCAGACCCTGGAAGCGCTAGAATTTCAGTACCACAAAATAACAATGCTTTCCTAGAACGTTTTTTATCTTTTTCGTATCCAATTGTTTCTTCAATGTAAAAGCCTATAAATAGGGCACTTATAATTTCACTCTGCTTCGAAACATTACGTTTGAAACGTCATGGTGGAACACAAAATCATTTTCGAGTTCTATTGTATAACTCTAACAATGCTTTGAAATAGTCCTTTCTAATGAAGATTATCATCAGTCGATAAAGTAAAACAAAGAATGTCAAAAACACTAGTAAAAGGACCCAAATGTACTGTAGTACATAAATGAATGAAGTGAGGTCTTTGATAATTCCGGTCCAAACTCCGTCCGACACAAAATAGCACTGGACTTAGAATGCGTGATGCGAAGCATTCCATGTTCGCAGATTTTGCACATCCCAAAAACCTTCTCCATCACAAAATTCTTTTCTTGGACCACAAAAGAAGCCGCGCATCACGACGCCTTGCACGACGAACGTCTGATGAGAACACCTCGCGGGAAGATAAATCACGACTAGGTATTTCCATCGTCGATAAGCCTGACAGCCCCCTTCATAATGCAGGCGCCGGGCATTGCCGGATGACATCGGTGCCTTACGATCGATCATCGTGGCATCCTCATCGTACGCGTACGCAAATGCTAGGTTCAGTTTTGCAGTACTAGTAAATCTCACTTAAAGTGTTCCCTTCGCTTGCGATAATGTAGCTAGATACGTGATAGGGTGTAAGTTGATTTCATTTAAAATGCTTTTGTGGCTTGACGTAGTTGAAGGGTTGGGTTAAACTTACGATGATAAACCAAGTTCCTTATAGTTGCCTGTCATTCATTTTATGTGCTTGGCAAGATGTTATTTCAAGTTACCATCGGCTGGCATAATTTTGCTGTGGAAATTAGCATAATTCTAAAAGTTGGGGCCAATGCTTCAGAGAGTAAAGCATAACTCGCTGATCACTAGCAATTCAAATACTCAGTATGTTGGCAGCGGAAGATTCTTGTGTAGAAAATCAACTCCATGAGCCACGGCTCAGTGCGACGCTATAATAAATTAACCCTCGAGATTTGCATGCTGCTCTTGGAAATTTGGCGATCGATCATTTTCGTCGCCACAGCCTTGGATGCGTTGGCAAACCCGCACGCTGACAGTGGATAAATCGTGCGTCGCTGAGGCGCTGAGAGCAAGCCAGCTCTTGCTACAGGCTGCGACAGGGGTTCCATGGATGGGCTTCATGATATATTGTACGCGGCAGCAAAGATGAAAATTCAAATTTTTCACACGTCATTTACGTATGTATGAAAATGGAAATCATTATCCAGGATTTTGTTATCGTAGCCGCCCGAGCGTCAAGAGTAAAAATTCAGTATTTCTGAGATGCTAAATTGGAGATCGACGTTGTGCCATACGCAAGCAATGAATAGTCGGAAACTTTACCTGAATTTAAATGCACAAAACGAATGATAAATAAGGGTATACAAGTTGTTCGGTACTGAAGACAAGTTCAAAAACCTAAAGTACAGATCATATCGAATATGTCTAACAGCTTCAACCACGTGTTCTACAAGTTTCCAGCTCTTTCCAGTTCTTATCTCTGCGTCAACTCTTTCCAAACATCACTAATTTATTTCTATCCCTTCCAGTAGCCCACAAAACTTTCAACTAGCAAGCTATTCTCTCGTTAATTTATCCGTTAATTTAACCCAACATAGCCAACCTAAACCGTAGAGACCTCAACTGCATAGAGCTCATGTTTTAGGGCTGACCTCACAAGAGTCTTGCGCAACAAGTGCTGCTCGTCCTGCACCGAGCGGCTACGGCCATTCTGCACTGAGCGGCTACGGCCATCCTGCACCGAGCGGCTACGGCCATCCTGCACTGAGCGGCTACGGCCATCCTGCACTGAGCGGCTACGGCCATCCTGCACTGAGCGGCTGCGGTCATCCTGTGACCTGAAATTTCATTTGCAAAGTGGCGAAGCGTGACGGAGCGGTACGTAGGTAGACAGGTACAAGCGTTTTAATATATAGATGGGCTACAAGCGTATTGATAGATAGATGGGCTACAAGTGCTTCCTTCTCGTAGAACCATTGTTATAAAAAAATTACAATCTAAATGCTTATTAACATATACAGTCATGTGGCATAGGACAGCGGAACTAACTTGCATGGTCGCAGCGAATGCGCTACTGGTGGCCGCGAATGCGCTATTGGTGGCCGCGAATGCGTTACTGGTGGCAGCGAATGCGTTACTGGTGGCAGCGAATGCGTTAATCACAGCAGGAAAGTTAAACCATCGTCCCGGGGGAAGATTCGCGTGCTTCTCGTTACGTTGACAAAAGCATCATTCCACTAATATCAGCTCTAGAACGCGTGTCTTTCTGAGCTCCAAATTTTTCATGAATAATAAGTGCCCCGTGGAAGCGACGCTTGACTAAAATCAGGATAACGGACCGAGACGCGGTCTCTCTCATCAGCCGCTGCTGAACGTCTGCTAATTTTGTCCTCAGACCTCAAACCCTCTGGCAGGCTTCCCTGCCTCGAGCAAGGCAAAGAATCCAGATTTCGGTAACAGCACGACGCGTACGTGTGATCACTGCCTCCTATTTCTACTCTTTTCGTATTCTCCGAGGGATAATTTCTCATAATAAAAAATTTCTCATGATCATCGTGCCTTTTGAAATGGTCGTCAGGTGTGAATAAGATGATGACTTTTCTTTTTCTTTCATTTTGATCCTCATTTAAGAATATTTTAGATGAAAGCCGTTTCAAAAGTATTGTAGATATAGGAGGCAGTGACGTGATACGAGGAAAGCTCGAGTTGGGGCGTGTCTGACTTGTCTATAAGTTACGTCTTTGGCAAGGCTGGGTGCGTGTTGCTTGTGGTTGAAGTTCAGTATAGAGGTCCTACCTACAGGGTATTTTTTATACTTGTGCAGCAGCTTTCACTTCTTTATTCGATATCTATTAGAAGAAAGAACTGAAATCTACGTGAATTTTTAAAACATAGTCAAATATCTGTATGACTAAGAATGAATATTATTACTGCGTTGGAGAAATGAGAAAAATACGTTCGAAAAAATTACTATCACGTGCACAGCCAGAAAACTGTTGGTAAAAGAGATATTAGCATCAAAACATACGAGATAAAAACCCACACGAGAGGAGCTCGTGAACCCTACTCATCCTTCACGGAGTACCCAGATGGCAAGTCNTTGAGTCAATAGACGGTCGTGTCACTAGCCAACCAGAAATACGTTGTTTCGTATAGATAAACCATATTTTAAAAAATGTCACCAGTTATCGAACGAGTTTGGCGTGAATATTTTTATACAAAATTGATTCTCTCATTTCCTTCGCATAACAATATTATGAGTGAAAAGCATCGACGATCTGGAGCTGTTTGCTTTGTGATTCATTTGCAAACGCGTTTCCCATCGGTGGCTTAGTTTCACTCATGAATAATATGGGGAACCTCTGCTCACCAGGTTTCAAGGTAGATTATTTCCCGATATATTTGAGAATTTTTCTCATTAAATCCTGTTAACAGTTTTAATTTACAATTACCATACTGTCTACACCAAATAGAGAAATGCCTGTAAGAAACAGGAGTAGATCTAATTAGATCGCAGTCCAACCCTGCGTTCCTACAGAGCGCGAGTTCAAAAATAGAACCGGAACAGCTACGTGCGAAACTTCAACAGCAAAAAAACAGACATATTTTTTGCAAACTGCCTTGGATCAAGTCACCGATCCACTAGATATTTTGGAGCAACTTCCTATGCCTTTTAGATGAGAGCGTGAACCCAGTTCAAAAGTGGACCAAAGAGACGTGATCAAAAATACCTGAACAGGGCCGAGTTTTACCAATCTCCGGCTGAAACTTTGATTGGAGTCGGCCGCGGGGCCTGATTGCGTACATGAAGAAAAGACGGGGCTTGGCTGCGCACGATGCATGTCCTGTAGTTTGGGGAAGCCCGTTTTTTATTGAGAGGAACCAACGTTAAATAGATCAGGTGATTCATGGAGCCTAGGGAGTTTGAAAGGTTTAAAATGAGGGAAGAAGACTATGAGCTCGAAACAATACAATCAAGAGATGTTTGAAAACTGACATGAATTTAATTACAGACAGTACGCTGTAAATCGTACATGCAGTGACGTTGCGTAATGGAAAAGAAGTAGTAGTGGTGGTATAAACTGAAGTGCTTCAGGGATCAGACTACGTCCCACCGAAAGAAATTGTTTGCATGTATGGATATTAAAAATCGGGGAATCTGCGCGCAACGTGTGTTCCCACATAGGATTCCGTGCGCATAGAAACAACAAGTGAACTAGGAAGAGGAAGAAAAGACAAGAAGATATAGCAAAGAAGGTGTAAAATTGAATAAATTAAAGTGGGCACAAAAGATAAAAGTCCCGAAGGCCTATCAATAGCTGAGGTAACCTAACAGTGCCCCCTGAGGTCGCCAGTCCGTATCGTATGCGATAGACGAATCTAATTAAGCTCACCCTGCTGCCTATCGTATCCCCTTGAAAGGGCAATGGAAAAAATCTATAAAGATATTTATAATGGTAATTATACACATAGTAGTGACATTTTTTAAAGGTAATGTTAGGAATATCTGCACTACTCACTAAAATTAATTTAAATTTGAATTTTCAATTAATTAGGTCACAAAGTAATATCGTTGAGCGCCCAATCGTACGGAGCGCAACCAAGAAAAAATTAGTGAAACGCAATGATGTGAAGGATAAACTGAAACCGACGAGTTGGTTGGAAGAGATAACGGTACGAGGTTCTGGTTCTGGATCAGCACCAGAAAACAGTCATTGTTTGGCGCTGAATTAAATGCGTTTAATTATTCCAAAGCATTTTATGTATATATCAGCTATCACGGTTTTTAGTCTTCCTTATCATTCATTTCTAATGTTCTCATTTCCTATAAAATAGGAGAAAATATATCTACAGTTCTGACCACGACAACGCTATCATCAGATGCCAATTTGAAGTTTATGATAGGCTTTTACGCGTTACCTCTCGTTATGGCACTATTTAAATAGACATTACACGGCACTGTCTATTTACGATCACTAGCAAAGATGTAACGGTATCTACGTACATGAACATTTTTATCAAATAGCACATCTTAAGGTTGCGTGACTACTGGATTATACATAGTTGAGTCACGAGGAATTGTCGGCTTTGCGTAAGGGTTGCGAAAGCTTAGAAAACATCTGCTGTACAAAGTTGAAGTTTTCTTCTCGAGTTCCTAACATAGTTGAGTCAATGGACATTCAACAACCAACCAGGAATTCGTTATTTCGTATCGAAAAAAACTATTATAAAAATGTGTTACCAGTAATTTGGTGAATGAGTTCGGGGCAAATATTGTATAATTGCGTACTCGTTAGTGAAAATAGTACCCTAAATTAAGAAAAGGTATGCGATAATTTAACGGTAAATTAATTTGACTTAGCTATCAATATTGAAATGAGAAACCAATGAGGTTATCTTCCTAGTTTTGAGCCACTGTCGTGGGTTTTGAAAGGTTATTTTTAGTAATGAACAAGCCATCATCTTAGATCTCCTCTCCATTCGAACATACGCCATCATGGTAAAAAAAATCTCCCACGATCAAGTGATAGGCAAAGACAAATTTAAAATTCTGGGTTCCTGTTGGCATATTTTAACCTGTCATTTTAGAATTCTCGCACATCCGCATGCTAATACTTTTCATTAACGAAATACCCTTTCAAAGCTGTTAATGGTAATTATTATTTTCCATTTCATAACTGTTTTTCCACTCTAAATAATTTCAGAGATCAACTGTAAATAATGTGTTTATTTTCTTTCTTTACTTCTAAATTCTTCGTTGAGAATAAGCCTAGGCTTAAAATATTGAAGTCCCATGCTTTTAAGATACATATCTCTTCTACATGACCTTGATAGGTAACTTGCTTCTCAAAATCAGATACTCAAAAAGTTATTATAGAGTCCTACGTTAAGAAACTGTTGCGAAAAAAGTTCTTTCAATTGGCAGCGCCATCAGCAGAAGTAAAAGCTCGAGCCACTTCAGTCTACGCGCTCTCCTTAGGAGCCTGCGCTGTGTCTCAGCGTCAAATCGAGTAAGATGTCCCTCGAAGTGTCGAGTGCTCCGTGCGAGTCTGCCGCCTCTCGCCGGGCTACAAAACGACCCAACTTATGGAATTGAAGCCTTCGCCAGCCCACCGAAAACAGTCTCGTAAAATTGTGGCTGAGAACGTGAAAACAATGAAGACCTGTCTTACGACTCGTAATACCAACGTGGGCTATCCTTTTATGACACAGCTAGTGAACTGAAGACGTTACTATCCGCTCGTGTGCACCTCGATGTCGTTGGTGTTTAAGTTTAAGGGAGAAAACGATAACTTGCTATCCATAGAATGGAAAAGAAAAGAGGAAATTGCGAGACGAAAGTTTGACCATTAGATTGGCTACATTCTACTTCACGAGCCAGCCCTGCCCATACAGAAAGGGTTATTTAACCAAAAAGATGCCACAATTTTAGTACAGAATGAGACTGAGAAAGAACTGGTCTCACGTAGAATTTTCATTAAAGAGAAGAAATTGCCAAGGTTAGTAAATAAATACAAGTGTCAGCTGGAAAACTTATTTTTAGCAAGGCACACGAATTATATGATGAGTATTTTTAACACATTATCTCGGAAAGTATGGAATGATCTTTTAACGTACAAGAAAAAAACGAATAAGATGAGATGTGTTAGCGTACATTCATGAATTTTACTATCATCAATGCAAATTCAGCTTCTTGTTTCAATCCAAGCCATTTTTTATGCTCCATACTGCCACGAAAATCCCATCCGACAAACAGAGGCACGACGATCGCTGCGGTGGAGCTTTAAGTTATTCATGGCTGTTATGTCGTCATCCTCCGGTGGAGCGAGAGCGTATCTCCGGTAGAGATGAAGGCCTTCGCAGCGGCACGACGCGAACGTGAGACGTTACATGGATCTCGTATCCTAACCAACAGTTCTATTTCTTCACAAAGGCCCGGGATAGTGAAGTGTACTTACATCTGATGCTTAAAATTGTTATCGTTTCGCCCTTACGTCCAAGACGAAGTAGGGTCCGAGTAGGAGTATGAACAGGAGGCAAGGGCCGTTTGAACAGCTGCGACGAGATGCCAAACACAACAAGATTATCCCCCTGATGCATCTTTACTCGATACATTCTTTCGAGGGCAGGCCAATAAAATAGCTTCAGGGTTTTCTTCAACGCCAAAACATCTTTCAAACTCCACAGAAAAGAGCTTCAAACCTAGGGATGAAAAGAGGCCGAGGTACAGACTTGCGCTCTGAAATTTAACGTAAAAGACACAACGATGGAAAGATTTACTTTTAATAAATATTTGGAGTGGATTCTGGAATTTTCATGACGGATTAAATGAACGCAGAATGAATGAAGATTTGCACGAAGTAGACAGATGCGACAAGAAATTGTTCCAGAGGTGGAGTGAGTCATGGAAGGTTGAGGAAATATGTCATGGCTGTAAACAGGTTTAATGACTTCACAGGAGTTTATAACAACAGAAGAAAATGGTCTCGCGTTGCTTGAGGCAGTATAACAGGTGACTACGTAGCCGGTTTCAAACGAATAAAATAATTTTCCTTCTATTCCTTCAAGAACCGGAACATCTGGAGAGGACCAACTTTTTTACAATGGAACGGATCGGTTTTAAATTTTGCACACTTACGTAACTCAATGAAAAAAACACATTGTGCTCCTGTCATTTTTAATATTCTAAAAAAATTATAAAGGGTGGTTAAATTGTAAGGGCCGATTTTGAATGTGAACCACACCTAAACGTCAAGTTTTTTCCGCATTTAATTTGAAATTTCTCTATTTCAGACTAATTCAATTTGAACCATGGTAAGATACACAATCGAGCAACGCGTTAAAGTTATTCAGGCTTATTATGAACCTAATTTGTGTTTTATTCAAAATCGACCACGGCCCTTCAAATTTAACCACCCTATATTATGAAAAATACACGTTTTTTATACTATTTTTAAAAAAGTTTCACGTCAGGTATTTTTTTCATTAAAGTTTTATTGTTGCCCCTCTTGTCATTCCTGGGAAGTGCCATTGCGGCTAAATCGTCAAGTAGACGAACAACGTGCGCCTAGTCTTGAAAATACACTCCAATTTCTAATGCTTATCATCCTCAGAAAATAGAATGCAAGCTCTGTCCCAGACAAATAATTATTGCCTACTTGTCATAACAGCTACCGTGGATACGAGAACGATCGCTTTCTATCTTGTACCTCGAACTACAGAGAGGGTGTGGGGATGGCAGTTAATTTTCATCAGTAGCGACCATTTAACAAGGGTTTGTTATAGGTCGATTGGACCACTTAATCTTAAGCATGTGCCTACTAATTTTCAACGCGTCAAAAATGATCCGTCGATTTTAATATATTCCATGAAAAATAAAATGGGGTTATGATTATAAAAGCATACGATTGAAAAAATTAGATCAATGATGTTTTCCAGTTTGTCTCAATTTCGCCCTTGAACGGGAATGGAGAGCAAAATGATTCAGCCTGAGAGGATAAGCCGATGTTTTCGAGTTTGTTCCTGCCTCCGCAGGGACTTTCAAAGAGATGAAACGTCGTCTGCCGGCGCTTGTAGTCCAAAAACAATTTCGCATTGAGTTTTACAATTTTCATTTCTGCAACGTCACTAACAAGTTATTCATTCGTAAGAGCTTCAGAGGTTCGTGTTGTTCAAGATCGGTGCTGATATTTCCCTATGGACCTCTCCAAAAAAATTTGTATGCACGTCCTTATTCTCTTTAGAATAATTAAAGTTGACATTTTTGCTTGAATATTGCTCGAAGAATCAAGTCTCCGGTTCGGACACCGATCTCGTCTCCGTGGGGCTAATAAATTCCGAAAGAAAACGATTTCAGAATCGAACAATATCTTAAGCTAAGAGAAAAAATGCATTGCATTTTAAAACTATCGGTGAACTCAAAGAGTTTGAAGGAAAGGCTCTTGAGAGCCGAGGCGAGAAAAGAACAAATTATAATGCCATGCATTTTTGATAAATAAAGTTACTCATAACTCTCAGAGGACGTCACGAACTCGTCTGACTTTAGTAACCCCAGCGACCTATTCATGCTGAGCGTCAAAGATATTTACCAAGTTATGTAATACTATTTCAAAGGCAAGTTACACTTCAACGTGTTGAATTCACTCCTCAACATCGGGTAACGAATGTAACGCGTAAGGCACCTGCTATAGTTAACCCATTTAATGTTTTTTTTATTAAGGTCAATCAAAGACGCAATCACCAAATAACGAGAAGAGTTAGGTTTCAGCAAATACTAAATTCAGGTATTTAGTACGTGAAAAAGCACGCCGCATCGTGTACCTCCGGGTGGCGAAGACACAACGGCCTTTTCCAGAAAAGTGTACACAGCGAAATCACCACGGTGCTCTCCGGTCTAAACCATAGTGTCGACTGAAAACCGTAGGGTGTAACGGTCACAATGAGACCCCACTCACCTTCCTACGCTAACCACGTGTCGAGTAACGAATCTTACGAACTCGAAAACACGAAAGTGTCGCCCTCAAAACACGAAAGTGTCGCCGAATTCAAAATCGGCGATCGTTAGGGACGTTGCAGATTGTAAGCATTGTCATGCAGGGAACGTGTTAAACAATGGCGTGGAGTACGTAGCCAGATAAAACACCGAAAGCTATAATACAATCGCTAGCACGGAGTACGGTTTAAGGGTCACGAGGAAGAAAGAAAAGTTTAAGAAGGCATTTACCCACGAATTAATGTCTCTTTAGTCAATGGCAATTAATGTCTCTGACTCTGGAGCGCATATCTCTGGTTACCTCCGAGGTACTCCATTGCCCTTAGATTTACTGACGAGGACCGCCACTGCACGCTTCTCTGTTCTCCTTGAGAGGGGCACTGGAGTTCTACTCTTCCCCAGAGGAGCGTCAGGTCTCCAAACTCTCCTGAAGAACAAAATCTCTTCCAGAGGATTTTCAGTCAGTTTTATCAAATTTCCCAGCTTTTTCTAAGAGCAATGACTGCTTTTATCAATATTATAAGGAATATCCATGGGTAACATGGAGTGGAAGCTTTGAGTGAAATTGATGTTATATCAAAATGCTATGATTTAGCACGAGAATAATTTCAGAGTTCCATTGGAGTATCAAGTTAAACGTGGCGAATCGTGAACAATGCTAATACTTTACTTCATTCAGTGTTAATATTTTACATAGCACAAAAATTTTAGAGTGAGAAATGTTCAGTAACCGAATGACACTGTAAAACATCATTGGGAAATGACCTCGAGATCAAGTTTTGAAGCCCTTGATTTTCATCTTTAACTGTTCTTAAAGTTTCGGCCGACGATAATTAGTCTTGTTAAGTCCAAAGAACCACCAATCAAAACTTTGCTCACCTTGCAGGATTTGTTTCAACACTAAAAACTCACACCCAACAGCAGTCGGAATCCAACAAAGCCACGTAATTCGCAGGTTCAAAGTCGGGCCGAAAGAGATGGTGTTAGCTGGACGTCATTTCTCGTGAGAGAAGGTCGAACGAACGAAAGTTGAGAGAGGAAACCTTGGCAAGTCTCGACTCCTGCAGGGCCCGTGAAAATTACCAGGACCATAAATCAGACGAGGCTTCTCCTCCAGAGGAGAGCCGAAGCTGATCAAGACTATAAAAACCTTATTTTCGGCTGCCTCGCGGTTCTTGTGCCAATTCTTTGAGCTTCCGCTGCTGACAAGAAATGCTCTAATGTCGATAGCTGAGAACATCTAGTGACAAGACTAACTCAGGACAACTTATGAGCGCTTATCAACCAAAAAGAATTTATCCTGAACCAGTCTCTTAGAAATATTTCTACGATACACTGTCATTCTAATTCGACCTTTATTGAATGTGTAGTTCTCGTATTGATATACTACAAAGACTTCTCTGGACGGATTGGCATCTCATCAGAAATGTATAGCTCAGTTCCAGTTGCGGAGTCCGTGCACGTAAAACTGCCCCGGCGGGACTACGGCACCTTTTACATGAACAAGAAAAGTGGAAATGAGTACACATCGCTTTAAACAGCCGTCTTTTGAGCGCGTGGTATACAATAACGGGAACAATTCTGAAGATTATTTCAAGTTACTTGGTACTGACAAATTGCTTTTTTGGTTCATCGAAATGAGGTTATTCTAATGTCATGAATTTTTTAGATGAATGAGTAAAATGAGCTCATTCGTTCTCGAAAAAATTGTGACAATTGAAGTTTTGAGTCAAGATAACAGAACACCTTTAATTCGAGGAGTTTCTAAAGCGAGGCTAAATCATTCATTCGGCATCTCTGTGCTCCATCCTGCGTAACATTTTGCAGTAGTCGATGCGAAATAAACTTGCACAAGTCCAAATCTCAATCTATTCCAGACCAGTTAAATTTCCGTTTCTAAAATGTTATAACGGGTGATTTTTTAACTTCTGCCAACCCAGCATTCAAGCTGAGTTAATTAAATACTTCCAATTTAGACTTGACTCTAGTTTAACTAGGATAAACTCTGTTTATTGTTCAATCTAAGCTTCACCTTGCGTAAGTGCATGGTTGATTTTACAGAAAACTCAAGAAAGTAAAGTAACTCAATACTCCAAGTAAATATTTTGAGGTAATTCTCTTCATGAGAGACTCAGGCTACCACTACCCGAGGCAGGCTTTTGTGTGCACAGCGTCCTCAAAGAAATGCACTCGCTCTTTGACCGCCCATTACTCAAATACTTTGCTTCAATTTACGTCTTCTTCAACGTAGATAAAAGTCTTACAAATAAAGTTTCAGGAAATAACATGAGACTAATCACAAAATAACATGAGTTACAATCCCACAAAAGCTAAAAATACACAAGTATTGGGCACTCAAAGAGGGAGTACACTGTAGGGACACGCTGTACGATCGCAGGCTGACGGGATGAACGAAGTTTGCGGGAGGACAGTCTTACTTTCACGTCAAGCCACAGGAAGTAAATACTTCAAGAACTGTTGAAGTGTATATTACCATGTTTTCGTGCAGTTTCGAGCGCAGTGGTTTTATCAGATTATTTTAGGTTGTGCCTAATCCTTCCCTTGGCGAGTTAACGGTCAAGAGAACGCGTTTAACAAACAGTATCAACTCTAAAGGAAGTCGCTCAGTTTAGCAGGTGTAAAGCTTAAGTGAAAAATTCTAATTTCAGAAGCCGTGCAGAGGTCGACTATGTTTTGCAAGCTTCAGTAAGGCCTGGAGAGTGAGAAAACTGATAAGTTTTTCTTTAGGATCAAAAATACTATATTCACACAACTGTTACCTTCCCGATTAAAGACTTTTCAGTAGTATCTATTTTTTATTTATATACAGGAAAGTCAAGAACAGTTTACTCACTGTTTGTACTTCACAAAATTCAGACTTTCCATTCCTAACCTCATGCGGAAATTTAGTGTAACTGTCTCATTATCCGTGGGCCGGTAGCGCCCGCCGCAGTTGGCGTGTATGCGCGGGTCTTTTGTGTCGAAATAATTGCATTACAATCAGAAAATAACTTTTTATGGATCTCAATTTTCTTCGAGGTCTGAAATATTAGGAAAACTGAACTGTTCGTGAATATGTTAAAGAAGGTTCTCGACACCAACTCAATTATCAACGCTTCTACTCGTGCCAGCACCTAAATAGAAGAATATATTGGTTCATCCAGTTAAACTTTCTCCTATACGCGTTCTTTTCAGGAGCATAATTTTTGTGGGAAATGCGCAAGTAAGGACAAACTTAGCCTAGAAGTGAAGACGTATAATTCTTTTATTTAACAAACGAAGTAATTACGAAGCTTCATGAAGCAAATATCAAAATTTCTTACGCTGCAGTACCAACTATAAACAACGGAATAAAAGTACTTTTTATCGTTATCGAGAGCTTCTCTACGGAAACAGGGCAGCGGCAAGGCAGGTTAGAGGCTCCTAATGTTGGTTATGATGCGGCAGCCCATAATATCCATCTCTGAGCGGCCCTGGAATTGCCGAGTCCCTCTCGCTCGCCGTTATGGTTCTGATTGTGCAAACAATACTTCCTCTGAGTGGCTCCTGGCGGTCTCTGGAGCCCTGGGCGTTCTGAAACCGTAGAGTTTTCTAGATTCCAAGGGTACGACTCGTTGCGACGTTTTCTAACGATGGCCTCGTAATTCGGATTTGCAAAACCATGGCGCTTCTAAAATGAGTGCGGCGAAGGCACCGATTTCTACAGGAAAGGTCAAGCGCCAACTGAAAATTTCCTCATTGAGAGTTTAAGGAACTGCCGCATGAAGAAAGATTTCGCTGGGAAAGGTCAGAAGAGCTTGACTTTTCAGATTCTTCTACAACGCAAGGCTCGCATCGAGATGCTCTGAAACAGCAAGCTTGTCCGTCATCGCAAAATAAAACTTGGTGGTTAGCAAAGGCCTAGACACGCTGAGGTTCAGAGAGACTTCTGTGGCTATACACATCTCTGTGTACATATAGCCACACAGGTACACTCATCGTGGAGAAAAACTGAATGGGTGGTGTGAGGGAGCATTGATGTCACGAACATTAGCACTTACAACGAAAAGGTCTGGTAGAATCAACGTTAGTTATATAAAAAACATACTTATTCGTTGTAACGTCCTGCAACACCTGATGAAACGGCGAACCAACCCAAGACAAATGATTCAAACAAAGCATTCAAGTTGAGAAGACTTGGAAACCATATTGCATCATTCCCTAACCTCGTGAATCATTCTCCACTCCAAAGTGTTAGTAATACTCGTACGTCGTACAGTATTTTCTGCTTCGTCGTTTAAATCTTTCATTGTACCTCAGCAGGAGCACTCGTGGGACATAAGGCGTACGACATTAACGAAGTTAACGTTTGTGAACGTACAGTAATGCTGCCATGCGATGCCAGCGTAGAATATTCAGCAGATGGTGCTTACGTATTATCGGGAGGACCTTTAAAAAAAC